>SJYC01066430.1:0-148742 GCA_006408675.1 Madoqua kirkii | reverse complement strand
TCCGCCTCCCTTGTAAAAAACTAGAGAGAGGGTAGGATGGAGGGTCCATTTTCATTGCAGCCCTCCTCAGGGAGGTGTGAAACTGCTTGATGGTTCTGGGCTGCAGCCACGGGACAGAGGGGTGACGGTCAGATGACCAGGCTGTCTGGGTTGAGCCAAAGAATTTGAACTCACCAAATTTTTGCAATTTTCCAGTAAGGGAGTCAACAGCATTTCAGAAAGATTCCTTTTCCTTCAACAGCTGTTTGCAACTTAAAAGAAGTGGAGCATTCTGTTCTAAACTAACGTTTCTGCGGGCTGAGCCTTTATACCCCCTCGGTGTTCTGATAAAGATGTCTCCTCCTTCTCTTCTGATGTGAGGGAGTGTGGTTTTTTCCACCGAAGCCCACAGAGCTCACAGCCCCATAAAAGAGCCCACCCACACGCCCTTACACCCAGCTTGCAGTTAGGGTACCTCTCTCTCCTTTCTTTGTTGGTCCAGGTCTGAGTCCCCTCCATTGATGACGTTCCCAGATGACGCTTTAGTTGCCTCTTTCAGTAATCATAGGGGGTGGGGTGCTCCAGCTTTGTATAGCTCTCGCCTTTTTGTGAGCAATTCATCTGACATCCCAAACTTCAGAGACCTGGGCAGAGTTGGGGGATCACAGGGGGACCCCTGCCTGCCAGCTGTCACTTTGGTGTGACAGAAACCTCACTTTGAAGCCTCAGAAACCAGATGGGGGCTTAGCCCTCTGGAGCTCAGTCTAGCTGGGGAGAGTAACAGGGCTGTGGGGGTGAAATGAGGGGAAATATAGTCCTGGTGCCACGTGATGGGTTGCAGATGGTGAGGCTCGAGAGATGGACGGGGGTCAGGGGGCCTCAGAGGAGGCAGTTCCTGTTTCCTGAGGCCTGCCTGTAGAGCCCTGTGGCCTGTGGTGGGGAGGGGTCTGGCTCTGAGCAAAACATTGCCCCTGCCCTCAGGGAGCCCCTACTCTAGAGAAAGACAGGTGAAGAGCTTGCTCCCTGAGCGGTGTTCATCGGTGCAGCAGGGGGTTCCAGGCGTTGCTGTTGAGAGGTGAATTTCTGCTCTTGAACTTAGAGTGGAAGGGGGAGCATTGAGGTGGGCAGAAGCGATGAGTGGAGTGGGCTGCAGCCCCCATGAACTTTCTGCCAAATACCTCCCAGGTGCCAGGCTGGTTCTTACCTGATCTCTTTGAACCTGTCCTGTGGGTTAGCTGTAATTGCTCTGCTGAGGTCAGGGGATTTGCCCAGGGCGGCATGGCTAGCTAGAGGCTGAGAGGCGCCCTGCCTTGCTGATTGCAGAGCCTTGGATCTGAAGGGAGATAGTCAGGAGGTGGAAGTGATGGGAGTGGGCAGGAATCAGGGCCCGGGTTGCGGGTGATCCCACCTAGCAGTTGCTGAGCCCTTGCTTCCCACTGGCGGTGGGAATGGTTTGTGTGCGTCATCTCATAGTCCTGGGGCAACCCTCTGCTGGAGGGCTAGCAACCCCACCTCAGGGCAAGAGCAACAGACTGGCTCCTCCCAACTTCACTCTTTTGCCCGAGGCTGTACAGTTAGGAGGTGGAAGAATGTGGATTTGAACCCAGAGCCCACACTATGAAGCAAACAAAACCAAGGAGCAAAGGCCCGGAGGTGGGAAAGTACAGGGTGTGGGTGGTGGCTGCAGAACCCTAGGGTGCATCAGGAAGTTCTCTGTGTAATTGGCTGAATACTTAGCCATATGACTTTGAGCAAGTCAGTCTCCTAGTCTGTGAAATGGGACTACAGTATAGCATTGCCCTCATTTCTGCAGAATCCATGTAAACACACTTGACCGGCCCAAGCAACTGGTAATTTCCTCTGTTAGCTGCTGCTCTTGTTACCCAAAGCTTGGCCTCTCTGTACACCAGTCCTGAATCAAATCCCAGAGACAGTATTGGCTGAAGTAGAAAAGGATAGCTTTATTGTGTTTTGCCAGGCAAAGGGAAACATACTGGGCTTCTGCCTTGAAAAAAATAGGTGTCTCTTGAAAAAATGGGTGTCTCTCATCAAAGAACTTAATGAGGGTTTAGAATAGTGAGTCAAAGTGGGGTCTTTTGATGGGATTAGGGTGTGCAGAGTTTCGGGTGGTCAACTCCTAATATTGATAAGTTTCTCTGGTCCCTTTAATCTGGCCTCAGGTGGTTTCTTGGCTGCCCCTTCCCTTATTAGCCTCCCTTTGGAACTTGGGGAACATCATGGAGGCTGGAGTCTTGCCTACAAGAAATGGAGGACAGAAGGGCGTCCAAGCCTGGGAACCCCACAGGGCCGTAATTGGTTTCACTCTGGCACCTCCATCTCTGGGCTAGGGGCTGTTCCCAATGCCTACTTCAGGCCCCGCCATGTATTGAGCTCCCAATCTGGAGATGGAAACACGGATGATAAAGCCCACCAGAACTCCTGGTGGAGTCACCCACCATTTTTCATTTCCTGCAGACTCACCCACCTCCCAGGAGAAAAGGAAGGTGTATCGCCTCTTGCTTTCCAGCAGAGCCCTGCCTCCTCCTCTGGAGAAAGGGGATGAGTCCTGGGAGGATCCTGGGTCCAGAGGACCTCACGGGTGACATCCCTGGAGGGTTAGTCACACCGGATGTGGGGTCTACGTTGTGCCTTCCTTGGGGTCAGACACCACCCACCTCCCCTCTCCAAGGGTCCTTGAAAGCCAGGTCCCGTTGATTGGCTTTGAAGTGTGCATTCTGTTTTTCCCCTTCTCTCTAAATATTTGGGTTTCCTGCTGAAATATTTAGGCAGGATTGTGTACTTCTGGCTGTTGTCACCTCCCATGGCCCTCTGTAATCAGGCTGCCTAGCTGGCCCCTCCTGTTAGGGAGAGGCTTGCCTCCAAGCTCTGTGAGAAGTTGGGGGGGGGGTGACCTGGGGGCAGGGTCAGCCTGGCTCTTCCTGTAACCTAGTGGTTGGTCCTGTGGGTTGCCTGGGGACTGGTAGGCCACGGCAGCTGGTGAGGACTCAGTGGAGCCCCCTCCCTTGCATGTGTGCCCCGTGCTTGGGGCCAGAGCTGGGGCTCTGGGAAGCTGGGGCTCTGCCCATGGGAAGCCCTTGTCTGAACCCTGTGAAGCGAATAGCTGGTTCTAACTTGAGTTCTGCAGTACTGGTTTGTGCTGTGTGACCCTGGTCAGATTTCACCTCTCTGGACTCTCCTTCCCTGGACTCTTTGTGTGTTGTCCGTCCATGGGATTTTCCAGGCTAGAGTACTGGAGTGGGGTGCCATTGCCTTCTCCATTAGTCGCTTAGTGGTGTCCAACTCTTTGCGACCCCATGGACTATAGCCTGCTGGGCTCCTCTGTCCATGGGATTCTCCAGACAACAATACTGGAGTGGGTGGCCATTTTCCTTCTCCAGGGGATCTTACTGATCCAGGGATCAAACCTGGGTCTCCTGCATTTGCAGGCAGATTCTTTACTATCTGAGCGATAGGGAAGTCCCACTTCCTTGGAGTAAGTTCATCCATTCACTGAAGAAGGCTTAGCAGCCCTCATATTAGGCCTAGCTAGACTGCACACTTCTCTGCTAGACTGCACACTTCCCTGGTGGCTCAGACAGTAAGGAATCTGCCTGCAATTCAGGAGACCCAGGTTCGATCCCCATGAAGTCACAATGAGTCGGACACAGATGAGTGACTAACACACACATACCCAGCATAGACCGAAGGAGCCCCATGTGGGCAGGGCCCACACCCTGGAACAGGAGCCTCCCTGCCCAGGTTCTAGCCCGGTAAGCGACTTGCTTGGAATCTGTTTGTGGGACCCCTGAGTGCCCAAGCAATGTACCTAGCTCTGGTGGGGAGGCAGAGAGCTGTGTGGGCCTTTGGGTTGGATGTCCAGTCACAAGGGACCCAACCTCCTACAAACTCAATGGTCATGAGTTTGAGCAAACTCTGGCAGATAGTGAAGGTCAGGGAAGCCTGCCGTGCTTCAAGTGCATGGGGTCGCAAAGAGTTGGATACAACTTAGCCATTGAACAACAGCAAGTCTCCTGCAAGGTCAAGGTGGTTACCTGGGTAAACCGAGCCAGGACAGGCTCTGGCCCCAGCCAGCAGAAGGGAGGCGGCTTTGTCAAAATAAAGCTGCATGAGGTGGGGCCACGTTGCCTGGTGGTCAAGCATAGGCTTTCAAGTCACACAGCCTTCGAAAGCTGGACCCCAAGCCTCTGGCTTCATCAGAAAGTGATGGTTCCCATCTCGCTAGGCACAGAGAACACCCAAGGACACATGTGGAAGGTGCATTCCAATCTAATCTTTTCCCCTTTGAGGGACTTCATAAGACCAACAGCTCTGCCTCCCTGGGTCTGTTTATCTCCAGGAGTCCCCTTACGCCTTTCCCCTGGGCTTAGCAAGACCCATCGTAGTGAGCAGGCCTGGCAGGCCTGTCCTCCCCACGGGAGGTGATTTCTGCTTTCAAGGAACTTGAGACAGAGTGGAGACCCATTCCTTCCTCCGTGCGGATGTTTACCCAGTGCGTGTGCAGGCCTGGTGGAAACCTGCTGCAGAGAGGATGAGCAGGTCCTCCCGCCTGTCGGGGAATGTCCCCAGACCACGTGCCATGGAAACCACAGGGGCATGTGGACATGCAGGGGGGCGGGAGGAGAAGCAGGGAGGAAGGAGGAAGGCAGGGCTGTTGCTAGCCCTTTGGCATGACTGCAGCCTGCCCTGGGCCTTTTCCACCCCACGGCCCACCCCTCGGGGCTGAGCTGGCTGAGCTGACTGGGCTGTCGGCCCCAGGGGATGGAGTGGGACTGTTGCACAGTGTTGCCTGCAGCCCCTGGGTGACCTCTGGGGTTTGCATCCCCTGGCCTCACTGGGTTCCCACCCTTGGCCTTACTACGGGCTTCTGCATAGCCACTCCTTGAGGTGCTTTCCTGTGACCTCTCTGAGGTCTGACTGGGAAATGTCATCCTATTTGCTTGATGGGAAAACTGAGGCCTGGTGAGAAGCGTTCATTTATTTATTCTGGCTGTGGTGGGTTTTCTTTGCTGCATGCAGGCTTTCTGTAGTTGCAGTTAGTGGGGTCTCCTCTTCATTGAGGTGCCTGGGTTTCTCATTGCAGTGGCTTCTCGTGTGCAGCTCAGGTTCTAGGCTCAGAGGCTTCAGTACTTGCAGCGTGTGGGCTCAGTAGGTGTGGTGCACAGGCTTAATTGCTCCACGGCATGTGGGATCTTCCCTGACCAAGGATCGAACCTGTGTCCCCTGCATTGCAAGGCACATTCTTAACCACTGGACCACCAGCCTTTAAATCAAAGCTCTGAACAGCCTTTAAATAAAAAATCTTCATGTGTGTTGGGTTGCAGAGCCTTTATTTCACTTACACTAACCTGGCCTGATTTTCTAACCTGCCCCACCCCAGCACACCCTTTCCTGGAGCACCAGTTACACTACCCTCTAGTGAGTTTTTCTGGAATAAGAAGCAAAGGTTGAAATTGTGGTCAACACTCTCACCGCACAGGGTTTGGGGGCCCATCCAGAGCCTGGGGCAGAAATGACCTGATGCCTCGCTGGTCCTTCACAGGACCCTGCTCCCCAGGGGTTTGAGCCTAAGGAGGTGTTGTTGGCTGGTTTCTTGGAGGCTGGCAGGGATGGGGGAGGAGGAGGGTCTGGCCCTGTGTGCTCCTCCTGGCAGCAAGTCATAAAATGTGAAGCTGTAGGGAGCTTAATGGTTATCTAACTAGCCTCCCTTTACAGTCCTGGAACCAAGGCCTTGGGGAGATTATGTAACTTTTCCAAGGTTACTGTGCTCTCCAGGGCGGGGCAGGTAGAATAAAGGAGTAGGTATTGCTAAGTGGGGTAGTTGGGGAAGGCTTCTTGGAGGCAGTGGCCTCGGGAAGTGGGAGCTGGTCACTGCTGCAGCAGTCAGGGATTCTGATAGAGTTGCTCAGGACCACCGACTCAGAAAACCTGTCATGGTTTCCCCCGTAGGCTTAGACCACACAGGGGGAGCAGAGTCCAGAGCTCATGGGCCACTGCAGAGACCTAGGCTCTGAGTCCAGTCCTTGCCAAGAGCCAGGGTCCTTGTAGCAGCCCCAAAAGATCTAGCCTCTGCTCCCCGTGGGGTCTCGCCTCTGTCTGGATTCCTACCCTTGATCCCTGCTGGAGACTGGAGGCCATGCCCCTAGGGTGAAGAGGCTGTCTAAAACCCTGCAAGCTCACAACACATCTCATCCTTTACCAGGAACTCAGGTCTGTGTCCGCTGATTACATAAACACCTTGCAGGTGGTGGCAGAGAGAGGCGTTCCAGCCGTCACTCCACAGCAGGGACCGCAGCTGGCACCTGGTGAAGGAAGGGCAGGTGGGAGCTGTCCCACAGCGCAGGGACTCCCTACGGGGGGACCATAGGCGCTGTGCAAATTCATATGCAGATAAGACAACTGAGGCAGAGGATTAAATAAGTCATTCCAGGTCACGCAAAAGCTAGTTAGTTGGCCTGAACCCAAGGCTCTGGGTTCAGAGCCCCGCAGAGTTGCCCTGTTTAGACTTCGTGATGTCCTAAATCAGGACCTCTTTTACCAGCTGTGCTGGGTCACCAGCCCCTCCTAGAGACTGGCTTTCTCGTTGGATCCTATTGGCTCTCGCCACCCCCTCCCTGCCCCTTCCTCCCCGAAGCACACCGGGCTTGCTCACCGGCCCTTTGCTGGGCACTGCTCTCTTCAGCCTTTGTGGGTCCTGACATCGCTGTTTCCTGACCTGGTTTAGGTTTGTTCACCATTTGCAGTGTGAAAGTTTTGAAAGCAGGAGAAACCTGGGTTAGGTAAGTCGGTGCCACAGTTCAGGGCAGGTGCCATTAGCTCCATCCCTGCCCCCGGCCCGCTCCCCTGGCATCCTTATGGACCTGTCAGGCCCTGACCCTTCACTGCAGGATTTGTCCAAGCTCTCAAGAAAAAAAATCAAAGGCCTGGAGGGGGAAGTACAGCTTGCCTCTTGGCCATGGGGTTCCTGTCTGAATCTCCCCAGCAGCTACAGCCACACTTGTGACTCATCCCCCACTTGGCTTCCCCAGGGCTAACCCCTCATGGGACTGTGGTCTCCCCCTGGGGAGGGGACAGCTCTTGCCTTGCCTTTCCCACCACCCACTCAGATCTGCCTGCTCGACTGAGGTCAGGCTGGCTATTTTTCGGCAAGCAGAGGACCCCCGGGGTGGGTGAGCCCTTCATGGATGTGAGTGTTGTTTTTGGCTTGGGTGCCCCTTGTGTCTCATTCAAAGTTCTTGTTCCCGCACGCCTCTGGGTGCAGGACGGCACCTGTTCAGACTCTCGGGAGGAGAGAGAACCGCAGCCCCATGCCCTCCCCATAGCTCCTGTTCAAATAAAACTCTCTTGCCTGCCTCCTGGGTCGAGGAATGCATCCTGACAGTGTTAGCTTTGGATGTGTGCCCTGCACCGCGCACCACCCCACCCCCTACCCCCTCCGCTCCCCCCACAGCATCCCGCCCTCTTTGGAGCAGCGGGTGGAAGGGCTGCCTGTGGCCGAGGGAGAGTGCTGAGTGGGCTGAGCTCGCTGGTGCAGTAATGTCTTGTCAGCACCCCCCGGGGAGCAGGAAAAGGGAGGGTGTCCTGGTTATCAGCTTTTCAACACCCTACCTCCCCCAGCCCCCGGGGACACACGAAGACAGAGCCGGGTCCTGGGCCTAGCTGAGCGGACTTGCTGTGTGACTAGGCAGGGACCCCGTCTCTCTCTGAGCCAAAGGACTTCTTCACTAGGGCCAATTAGAGTCTCACTGAGTGCCAGCACTTTGCCTATTGCTGGTCCAAGGTTTGTGGGAATTATGAGCCATATTTAGACATTAGCCTTGCCTTTGAGGTTGGGCCAGGCCTGGTGGCTCAGTTGGTAGAATCTGCTTGCAATGCGGTAGACTCAGGTTGGATCCCTGGGTCTGGAAGATCCCCTGGAGAAGGAAATGGCAACCCACTCCAGTATTCTTGCCTGGAGAATTCCATGGACAGAGGAGTCTGGTGGGCTACAGTCCATGACGTCACAAGAGCTGTACATGACTTACCTACCTACCTACCTAAGGCCCTGTGATGTATATGAAGGATTGAGCAGGTGCAGCAGGTTGTAGGGGCCTTTCATATGCTCCAAGGTAGAAATGTTGCTGTAGGTGGGGGTTGGGAGGAGATGCCAGGGAGGGCTCCCCTGACCTTGAGGGTTGCCTTCTATTGAGCCCCCTCATTTTCTGAGCCCCTCCTTGCCCCACATTAGAGCACATTGCTCTGAGGTTGTGCCTTGTCTGCACCTCTTCCCTCCTCCCATCAGGCCCTCGACTGTGCCCCACTGGATCTGAAGTCTCTCGCTGTGTGAGAGGGTAATGATTAATGGACATCCGAGCCACGATGCCATATCTCCCTCTCCTTTGACCTCTGTCCCCCAGTCCCCATATCCCAAAGGTAGGACCATCAGAGCCCACCTCCAATCTGGAAAACTCCTGTCCTTCCAGTGGGGGCTGTGCCTGGCCAGATTCTACCCTGACCCCGCAAGAACTCTGGGACAGCCCCCCACCCCCACACCCACCCCACCCTGCGGTGCACAGGGCACCTGAGCGGGGACATCCTGTCCTCTGTTGGGATAGGTCCATAGGTTACCTGGACAAGTGCGTCAGTCGCCCTCCCCAATGCCCTGCCCCCTCCGCACCCCAGGTATGCATGTCTGGACCCAGAGCTGGCTCCCCAAGCCCACGCCAGGGCAACTTCCAAGTCGTGGCGGGGGAGTGGTAGGCACTTTTCAGTTCTGCTCTAGACAGTGCCCGCCTCCACCAAGCTAGGGGTTCAGAGTTCACAGTGAACGGGCACGCCGGCTCTTTTTTGGAATGCCCCAGAGCCTAGAGCTGCTTGATCCCCTGTCTCTCCTACTTGCTCTGTGTTGGAGTCATTGTGTACAAGTCTGAAAATTTTCCCTTCCCGAAGCTGGTTTCTATCTGTGCACACACTCTGCACTCCCCACCCCCTCAGCACCCCGCCACGCTTCCCTGCCCCACCCCACTGCTCTGCTTATAGTTGGATCCCTGCTTATTGAGTGACCTGGTGGGCTCTGACCTGGGGAGTGGGAGACCCTCAGACAGAACAGCAGAGGCACCTGCTGGGGCCCTGGAATAGGAGGCGGTTTTCCAGGGCTTCAATTTGGTGTTCTCAGTGGGGCTGAGCTATGAGCCAGACTGGAAGTGAGACAGAAACGAGATGGGGGTGAGGGCAGCCCAGACTCGTTTTCTGAGTTGGTGCCGAGTTTGGGTTGAATCACTGAAACTCGATGGGAAAACAGAAGGCGAGCGGCGCTGAATTGGAAGCAGGGTTATTGATGCCTTTTCTTTCTCTGCCTCTCTAATTTTCTGAAATGCTGTTGTATTGCAATTGTACTATGAGAAATTGAATTTTCTGAAAGGGTAAGATGCACGCACATAGCATCAGCCACTTTTACCCTGGCTATTTTTAATGCGTGAGGTACACAAAGCACAAATAAACATGGGTTTAACGGCGGCGCACACTCTGAAAACTAGTATCACCTCTGAAATTGTTAAACAATGTGTGATTGTTTTTCAGTTGAGCTACCAGAGGGCTGACTTCCTGGGCAGCAGGGCTGTTGAACACTTTGAAGAGAAGGGTCTCAAAGACTGGGGAAACCAGGCGGGCTTTCGTGTGCAGACCAAGAAGTCTGAGATTGAATACAGTCTGGTAGTCCCCAAGAAGAGAGTATGATTCCCCAGGAGAAGCCTTGCAGAGCTGGGGGAGTCGCAGGGGCTGTCCCCTGTGTTGGGGTCAGTGTCTCCTACAAGGAAAGGGGTGCTGCAGAGACCAAGGCCTCAGTGTGTATTCAGCTCTTACAATTCCCACTGGGACCCAGGAAGACTTTGCCTCCTTGCCTTTTGGGATGGACTGCCGCCCCCGCCCCCAAACCAAAAAATATATATATATATACCGCAGGCAAAGGAAAGATTTGGGACAGCCCACGACCACGCATGTCATTCAGATTAAAGAGTCCGCTACAGACTGTGACCCAAGGCCTGGGTGAGCCCTGGGGGTCCGGGGGAAAGCAGGCCCTCCCTGCCTAAGTAGATGTGTTGTGTCTGACTGCATCAGTATGGTAATTACCACTCACAGGCCACGAATCGGTTTTAACATGATGTTGCTAACTATTGTACCTGTTTAGTTTTTAATTAAAATTAATAAAATGTAGGGATTTCCCTGGCAGCTAAGACTTTGTGTTTCCAGTGCAGTATGGGGCGTGGGTTTGATCCCTGGTCAGGGAGCTAAGATTCCACATGCCACACAGCATGGCCCCAAAGTTAAAAAAAAAAATAGAATTAATAAAATTTGAACTTAGTTCCTCCATCACACTGCCGACAGTCCTAGGGCTCAGCAGCCACAGGGTTCCCTCAGCACGGAGAGTCTGCTAGTGGAATCTGCTGAGGTTCCTAAGGGCACGTTGGCTTCTCTTGGTGTTTCGTTGGATTCCGTCCTGCTCTGGGGTGGGTGAGGGCAGAGCTGGCCAGCAGCCTTGGAGTGGGGAGGGTGATGTCCCGAGGACCCGTAGATGGAGCGGGTTGCCCCATCCCCCACAGCGGGACACTTGCAAGCTCCTCAGAGGTGAGCATTCCCCAGACTGGTTTGCCAGGGTCTGTTCACTGTCCTGCCCGCTCCGTCCCTCCAGACTCAGGGGAGTGTGTGTTTGGCAGGAACTGTCCTGGCCTCACCTTGGCTTGCCTGCTGCTTCCTCCTGCCATCGTCCTATGTCATGGAAGGCCTCTCATCTGCCTGTCTGTCCTTAGATGCGAGGTCCGACTGGGAAGGGCCTGTGTCTTGTTCGTCTCTTCTTTTGTGCTCAGCTAGTACTTAAGGCAATGGCACCCCACTCCAGTACTCTTGCCTGGAAAATCTCATGGATGGAGGAGCCTGGTAGGCTGCAGCCCATGGGGTCGCTAAGAGTCGGACACGACTGAGCGACTTGACTTTCACTTTTCACTTTCATGCATTGGAGAAGGAAATGGCAGCCCACTCCAATGTTCTTGCCTGGAGAATCCCAGAGACAGGGGAGCCTGGTGGGCTGCCGTCTATGAGGTCGCACAGAGTCAGACACGACTGAAGTGATTTCGCAGCAGCAGCAGCAGTACTTAAGGAGTCAATCGACCTAAGCTGCGTAGTGGGAGGAAAGATTGCCTGGGACTCTGGTCACATCTTTCCTTGGGTTAGCTTAGGTTGGGTGGTTGGTTCTGTATGGGCTTTGGGGGCTTTGTCTTGTCAGCTGTGGCGTGTGTACTGGGCGTGTGTGAAGGACAGGGAAGCCTGCCGTGCTGTAGTCTATAGGGTTGAGAAGAGTCCGATGCGGCTTAGTGACTGAACCACAACGTAGGGGTGGGAACAACTCCAGAAAGGGAAACAGCTCAGGGGTTCCGAGTGGGAGGAAAGGTGAAAGGAGCCCCATTCCATCTGGTCCTCACATCACCCTACTGTTTCTGGGAGGTGACCCATGGGGCAGAGGACAGGCCGTGTCCTGAAAGCCCCCTGCTAGGTCTCTAGTTTAGACCTAAGCGGCCCAGATGAGACTGCCATCTTCAGCAGACCTGGGGGTAAATGGACCATCCAGGGAGCTGGATGGACCTGAGAAGTCTCCATGCCAGCTGCCACTCAAAGTATTTCATGAGAAACTCGGTTCTGTAGGGGGCCAGGATGTAGCCACTTGAGGAGCAGATCTCGCTCCCCCGCTGACCCTTGCGTGACTTGGAAATCTGCTGGCATTTGCCTTCCTGTCTTTGAGCTTCCCCTGGCCATGCACAATGCACTGGGAGGCTGGGAGAAAGCCTTACCACCAACAGCAGCAGGCATTTAGAAACTAGGAGTTCCAAGTCGGGGGCATCTTCAGCTTCATTGGCACACCTGCATGCTCATCACGTTCATGTCTATTGAGCCTTTTGACCCATAACCCTGTGAATTGATGGGGGGAGGCGAGAGAAGGCAGCACTATCTTCCATTGGATCAGTCAAGAAACTGAAGTCATGACGAGGAGGGCCGGGGAACAGCTGATATTGTGCAGGCCTGGGTGTCAAAAGTTCCTGCCCATCCTAGGAAGGTTAAGGGCTGCCAGAGCCTGGGTGGGTGTTAGGGGGGTTAAGCAGGCTTGGAAAAGGCCCTTGCTTAAAATCAATGCCCTGATGAGAGAACGTGTGGCCTGGTCTTGGTCCTTCCTGCCTCCTGGTGTCTCACCATGGGGCTGTGTCAGAGTCTGGGTTCTCTCGCTGGCACCACTGGGGGAATTTCCATTTCCTGTGGCCTTGCCTGTCCCTGGTCCTGAGCCCCAGGTCAGAGGATGGGAGGTTTTCCTAACCCCCACTGCAACCCCTCTAGCTCAGCCTTTAGAGGTGTGAAGAGGGTTGGCTGTACTTTTCCATATCTTCGTACAAAACAGCTCTGTGTTGCATTACCCTGGTCATGCGGTGGAAGGGAGGTGGCGTTCTGCCCCCCAGGGTGGAAAAAGCAGAGGTAGCTATGCCTTTGTGCTTTATGCTGGGCAGCAAAGGCAAGAGTGGTGGAGTGGCCGGGGTGGGGGGCACGGGTTGCGTGTATCAGGCTCTGTTCCTTTCCCCCTATTTGGGGGATCTCTTTCATTTCTCATCCCTGTGATCTCCAGGGGCCTTGGTGGCTGGAGCCCTGATTCACCTGGTGTGGTGCCATATCTGTGTCCAGCCGCCTGGCCAGGGGCTTGAGAAGCCTGCACCTCGGGGCACCCAGCCCCCGTTGCATCTGGCCCAGGTATGCTCACAGTAGTCAGCAGCGTGGTCTTGGCCCTGGTCTCTCATTGTGTCTTCCGGCGGTGAGAGCCATCCAGGCAGAAGGCCCCCACCCTGCAAAGAGTACCACTCACCCCAGAACGCGTGTACCAGCGCACTGGTGGTTGCTTTTGCAATTTATTCCAGAGACGGTGGAGACCAGCTGTTGTCCGTCTCCAGCTGGAGACTGAACCAAAGGAAATGGGCTTGGACTGCAGCCGGTGGGGGGATTTAGGTTGGAGGCAGACAATAAGGAAGGGTTTTGTGGCAGGTGGCTGGCTCTCGGGGCTCCTGCAGGGGGCTTTGTGGAGAGGAAGAGGGTCAGGTCGGGTCAGGCATGGAGGCAGCAGGGCCAGGCTGGGGCGGACAGGGGTGGTTTGTAATAAACCGACGAGGAGGGTGACCTCTTAGGTGTGGAGAGGCTCCACTGCCACTCCTCATGCAGGGCTAATACCACCACCTAGTATCTTTCTGGCTTTTTCTTGTTTTCATTAGTGAAGAGGTTTACAGTTTAACCACCTGGTCATCTTAAACAAATGATGATAAATGGGTAGACTTAATAATCCCTTATCGCCAGAACCCTAAACTTCAAGGATGGGCAGTTACTTATTACCCGGAGCTGCAGCCACAGCAGAGGGAGCGGGAAAGGAGGAGAGGCAGATGGAGAGGCCGCTCTCGGGGCCCCTGGGTGGGGGCAGTTTGCCAGGGGTCTGGGGTGTGGTCCTCTGAGGGCCAGAGGTGAGAATGTCAGCCACATCCTTCTCCCAAGGGCACGGGCATACCCGGGTGGCATGAATGTGGGGTTGGTGGGCAGCTTTCATCTCCTGGAGAGGGGGTCCTGGGGGTGTCGGTTGCAGGGGAGCCTTGTCCTCAGGATTCCAGGAGAAACAGAGCTTTATTTTTTCCCCCCTCCTCTGCCTCCAGACCCCCACCCTTTGTCACCCGCCAGCCTCTTCCCTCCGGAATCCTGATGATTCCAAAGTCTGCAGTGCAGCTGAGTCACCAGGGCTGGGACCTCTGGGGGCTCCAGACTTGCAGACAGGTGGGGTGGGGTGGGGTGACAGGCACACTTGGGAGAGAAACACAAAGCCATTACCCTGGGCCGGCCACCTCTGCCAGGACTGCCCACATCCAGCCGAAACCTGTATTACATACAGCATCAGCACCCACCTCCGTGCCCTGGAAGACGTATGTCTCGGAGACTGAGTCCCTCGTTTGGCCAGTACTGAGTACCTGCCAGTGCTATGTTCTGGGAATGAGGAATGAGTGAAACCTCTTTCTCTGAAAGCCTTCAGAGCTCGTGGTCTACCAACCAGACAGCAAATCCTAATAGACATCCTGGGGCATGGGGAGATAAGCACTGTCTTTCCCAAGCTCTGATCTTCCAGGTAGTGGTCGCCAGGAAGGAGGGTGTTCCAGGTGACCCCTGCCCAGCTCTGCGTCTACAGCTCTGAAGGCCCTGTGCCCTGGGCACAGACCCCAAGAATGGAGAGGACCTCACCACCTACCCTGTTCTTCGAGTTTACTTTTCTGCCCAGCACACATTCTGTATGTCCAGCACCACACTGCACATCATTTCACGTAATCTGCATCCGAACCCAAGAGAGTCTTGGTGCCCCCTCTTTCCAGAGGCAGAAGGGGAAGCTCAGATCGGTGAGAGGACATGCCCCAGGTGATCCGCTGATGGGCCATGGAGCTAGGGGTTGAAGGCATGTGTGTCTGTGCCAAAGACCAGTCTTAGCTCCTCTGCCCCGGGTCTGCCTGCAGAGGGTCCCGACTTGAGGGTGTGGTTTCCCAGTGGATTAGCTGTCCCAGCGTGTGTTGTCCAGGCTGCCGTGAAGACGGGGGAGGCAGGCTGGCACAAGGAGGGGCTGCTGATGAGCCCGATCTCCGTCAGGTTGTCAGCCCAGGACTGGGAGATGGCAGATCAGCAGTTCCTGTGACCTCCTTTGTGGCCTGCTTGAGCACTGTTTTTGGAAACCTCGGGCTGGTGACTTCCCTTGCTTGCTGCTTCCATCCCGCTGCCAGGCTGGAGTAAACCAAAGGTATCTCTGGGGAGCGGGGGGTGACATAAGCAAACACGCATCTGATAGAATCGCACAAGGAGGGAGATGCTGGCTCTGCCTCCAGAGCCTTGTTACAGAGGAGCTGAATAGGGCCCAGAAAGGTTTGTCAGCTTGCCTGCAAAGGACAAGCCGGGAGCCAAATCCCCTGCAGGGACCTCTCGCTCCCTGGTGACCCACACCCCTGTGGGGAAGGAGGGCCTGTTGGAGGGGTCCTGGCTGGCTAATTTCTGGCCTTTGAGTTGTTGGCCCAGAAGTTGGGAGATGGCTCTTGGTATCTATTGAAGTAGAAAGATATCTACACCCCCAGGATCTGGATTCTGGGGTCAGGGAAGGGGCCTGGTCATGAATCTAGGCCAAGCATCCCAGACAGGGCAGAGATGCCAGCATAAGGCCATGAGCCAGGTCACAGCCACCCTGGAGCACGGCAGTGGTTGTGATTTGGGGATCAGGAAGCTGCAGGTGGGTGAAGGGTGTCCTTCTTGTCCCTTAGCCTCACTGGACGTGCCACTTGCCCCGAGTCCTTCAGAAAATGAAGCAGGGAGTGGAGTCTGAGAAACATGGCTCTGGGGTCATCTGGTGTCTCTGTTTGGGTGGGAGGGGGTTCTTTCCTGCTCCCCAGGGTCGCCCTCAGGCAGCACGGCAGCTGGCCCTGGAGGTCCCCTGTGTCCGCTCACACTGGGATTTCCAGTGTCACTCATCAGCTCGGCACTCCAGGTGCCCGAGAACACTTGCTGACATCCCATCCTGAGCTCCAGCCCCTCCAGCCCTAGTCTGTTTGCTTTAGCCAAACCCACAGCTGTCCATGGGGCAGCCGATCCCTGCAGGGCTCTGCCCTGGCCTCCGCTCTCATGGAGAGGCGCCCAGCTGCCCCAGGAGAGGAGGAGGCGTGTTACCGACCCAGCCTGAGAACAATGGGGGCAGGGTCACCTGCCTTGTTTTCATTGTCCCTCCTGAGAGCAGACAGGCTCCCGGGCCTGAGAAAGTCGGAAACCCAGAGGTTTCTGCTGAAAATGCGCTTACCTCTGGCCCGGGCTTTCCCCATGAGCGTGAGACCTCGCAGTGCCTCTGAGCTCTGCAAGCTGCTGAGAGATGGCCCGGGAGGGGAAACCCGAGGGTAGATGGGAGGACAGCCATCTATCCCTGGCTGCCGTGCTGACCCCTGGGGCGGGCTGGACTGGGCCTTCCCCGTAACTAGGAGAGAGGGGGGTTTGAGTCTAGGATGGTGGTTTTGAAATGGGCTGCACGTAATATTAGTTATCTGGGACAGCTTTTCAGCAACTTGGTTCCCAGTCCACACCCCCGACCATTTCTGTCTGAATCACCCAGGGTAGCACCCATGCAGGAGTATTTCCCCAAGCTGCCCCCAACCCCCGGTGGTCTCCACATGTAGCCCGGTTAAGAAGCAATACTGGTGACCCTTCCCCTTGGGAGATGCGTTGAGGGTGGGTTGGGGTGCCTCTTTCCACCTTGCCTGGTGAGAATGTGTGGGTTTCTGGGGTTGGGAAGGGATTATTGTATTTTGTACCCCAGGCCATCCTCCGGTTGCTGTTTCCTCCCTGGGTTGAGGGAGGGCAGCCTGGCTGGCACCAGGCATGGTCCTTTAGGGACCAAGGCCCAGTGAGGCGCCTTCCTCATCCTGCAGTGGGATCCGGGGGGATCATCAAGGAAGGAAGTGGGGTGAAGAATAAGACTCGCCTCTGACTCAAGCAGCCTGGCTTGCTGGGGCCTTGGGAAGAGCTGGAGCTGGTGGCCAGTAGGCTGAATCCTGAGAATGAAAGTGTATTTTCTCAAATGGGCTGTGGATTTTGGGGGGGGGGGGGAGTGGAGCTTGGGAGGTGCTGAACTAGGCTCAGAAGTTATGGTTCTGGACAAAGGAAAATATGAATCATACAAAAGTGTTCCCTGCTCAGACAGGGGGACCCCTGTGGTCCTAGGCCAACCTTGGTTCCTGGAGAATCTCAGTAAGTGACCTGAATGGAACCAAGGTCTTCAGACCCTATAGTAACTTCCTAGTGTACCACCAACCAAGTCTCCAGCAATTTGTCTTTCCTTCTTGGCTCCCCTGGTGGCTCAGATGGCAGAGAAAATCTGCCTGCTGTGCCAGGAACCTGGGTTCGATCCCCAAGTCATGAAGATCCCCTGGAGAAGGGAATGGCTTCCCACTCCTGTATTTCTTACCTGGAGAATTTTATGGACAGGAGGCTGGCAGGCTACAGTCCATGGGGTCACAAAGAGTTGGGCATGACTGAGCGACTGACACTTTCTACTAAAATCTCAGGTAGGTATTCAGGTAGACACTGGAGCAGGCTTCCCTGGTGACTCACTGGTAAAGAATCTGCCTTCCAATGCAGGAGACTCAGGCTCAACCCCTGGTCTGGGAAGATCCCCTGGAGTAGGAAATGGCAAGGCACTCCAGTATTCTTGCCTGGGAAATCCTATGGGTGGAGGAGCCTGGCAGGCTGATGTCGATGGGGTCTCGAGGAGTAGCTCACGACTGAGCAACTAAACAGCAGGCGTCAGAGCAAAACTGAAAAGCAGATAAGCAGGATTGGAGCAAAAGTGAAAATGCAGATAAGCAAAATACAAGTCTACAAAGTCCACACTGCAAGGGCCCAGGTCAAGTCTAAAAGAGACAGGATGGGGCCCTGCCCCCATGTCTCTGCACCTGTTCCCCGCCTGGGAGAGTCAGGGCCGGGGTGAGCTGGGCCCACAGCTGGGAGGCAGGTGTTAGGGTGGCACCACTGGGCCCCTGCCAATGCCCGGCTCCTAAACTGATCCTGCCCTCCGAGCCACACCTGGCCACCTGGGCTGCGGGGAGGGGGCGGGGGAATACCGAGGATCCTGCACATCTTGCCTCCTGGCTGGGGAGCTGGAAGGCTGAGCCCTGCACCCACGTCACCCCCCAGTTAGGCAGCAGATAAAGGGACGAATCACCTGTGAAGCTTCTTAACTGCTTCCTGGGCACCTAGGTCAACCGCAAGGAATACCTGTGAGTGAGGCCCAGGCGTTGTGTTTGTTTAAACTCCTGGGCAGTTCTGCTGGGTGCGGGGAGAGCGCCTGCCCCAGCAGCTGGGTGGCATCCACCGTCTCTGAAGAGTAGCCCAGCACCTGTCCCCAGCCCTGTTGTGGAAGATGCTTTTGATTCTTTTGAACCATGGTGTTGGAGAAGACTCTTGAGAGTCCCTTGGACTGCAAGGAGATCCAACCAGTCCATCCTAAAGGAGATCAGTCCTGAGTGTTCACTGGAAGGACCGATGCTGAAGCTGAAACTCCAATACTTTGGCCACCTGATGCAAAGAACTGACTCATTGGAAAAGACCCTGACGCTGGGAGGGATTGAAGGCAGGAGAAGAAGGGTACGACAGAGGAGATTGTTGGATGGCATCACCGACTCAACGAAGATGAGTTTGAGTAAACTCCGGGAGTTGGCAATGGACAGGGAGGCCTGGCATGTTGCAGTCCATGGGGTTGCAAAGAGTTGGACGTGATTGGGCAACTGAACCGAACTGAGGAGCTGAGTCAGCCTGAGCCTGGGCGAGTGAGAGGAGTGGAGATAATGGAGGGCTCAGATAGTCGTCTTCATGCCTCTAATTTGTCCTGGGAATAAGAGGTTAACAGATACTCACCTTCTCGCCGAGATACTGATAGTGTAGGTCTGCCGGCAGTTCCCGAAAGACCTCAGAGGGAGGGCTGGCCACACAGCTGGATGCGAGCTCTACCCACTGTGCCCCCCCAACCCCGGCCTCTCTCCCGCTCACGCTGCCGCAGGGAGCCCCAGTGCAGGGGCTCTGGGGTCCGCCCCTGCTCGCCTCTATCTGCTCATCAGTTTGCAGTGTCAAAGAACGTGAAAAACATTGTTCTGAACAAGCCCGACTTGTTCAGCATCTACTTGCCTGAAAAGTGCCTATGATAGGTTTACTAATCCCCACTTCTGTCTGTTCTGTTAAGACTCTCCCCCAGCGACCCATTGCCACAAACTCCCTGTGGGATCATGACCCCACCCCAGTCCCCTTCCCTGAGGATGGACGTACAGTCAAACGTGGACGTACAGGAAGAGCCCAGCCCAGAGACCAGGGGGTGGATGGGCATTGGGCTGACAGTGGAGCCAGGGGATGTCTTAACTGGGGCTTTAAGACTAGGGTTCAGAGAAGCCCTCATGCCTGGCCTCCACCTCACCTTAGCGAGCACGGGGTTGGGGACCAGCGTGTGTCCTTGTTCCACTGTGCAGGCGACCGGCCGGGTTGGCTGGGAGCCCCTAGAGGGCAGAGGTCTGGAGAGATGGGCTGTCTGAGGGCTGCGGTGGTGCGTCCTGGGTGTGCCTCTGTTTCCCTACCTCTGCTTCCTGTGGGGAGCCTGGACACACACCCTGACCCTCAGGCCTCCTGACTCCGGGGGCCCCTACCTGCTGATCTCATCCGGGCCTGGCCTCCAGGTGCAGAGACGTAAATTCCACGCCCTTTGATTTATCTTTGTGGGCCCACAGTCTCCCGCCTGGGGTGTCAGGTCAGGTGCTGGGGCTGGTTTCCTGAGGCCACGTGTACCATGTGGTCGTGACACTGACTGCAGTTACCTTTATTCAGGGCTTCCGGGGTGTGTTCAAGAGTGGGTGCCGTTTTTAACCGATGGAGAAACTAAGGCTGATAGTGCGTGATTTACACAGGAACTTGGTGCTAGCACTTGAGAGAGGACCCCCTGCTCACCAAGTAACCCCCAGGTCCGTCCCACGTGTCCGTGAGCCTCTGCCCAGGGTAGGGACACGGATCTGGTTGGAGAACCCTATCGCCCTCCTTTATAGCCCTCTTCCTGCTCTCTGCACACCCACTGCCCCCCAGAAGAGTTTCGGAGGGGGTGGGCCTCCTCTTCTGGCAGGAGGGATGGTCCCTCTAGTCACTCCAGGGACTCTCCCAGCCCCACTGCCACTCGCTCTGCCATCTTGGGCAAGGGGGCTTTTGTTTGCCCCCCTCACCTGACCCCTTTCCCAACCCCTGACCTCCAGAGTCTGCCCTCTGTTCTCACAACCTGGTGATCGCCCCCACCCCTCCACCTCTGGATGCTTGTGGCCCCAGCAGCCCTGCGTCCCTCCCCTGACCTCACCAGCTCCACTCGTACTGGGGTTTGACTCTGCTTCCCACTCTCTTGCCAGATAAAGCTGTGCAGCTTGTTGCTGGTGAACAGTATAATCCACAGGGTGGTTTATGAGATCCGCCTGCAGAGTTACCCTGAGAAGGAGTTGAAGGAAGGATGTGGGAGAGGGAGTCAGTCGAGATCAGGGAAGATGCCCTCATTCATTCGTTCACTCACTCACTTAGTAAATGTGTGCACTGCAGATAAAAGTCCTGCCCTTACAGAGCTTACTTTCTAGGGGAGTCAGTCTCTGCATTCCTGTGGCTGTTTCCCATTTGTCTGACTGTGTTCTAGAAACGTGGAGTCACTCTCATAGCCGAGAAGCCTATACCCCCGTCTGTGGACAGAAGAGGGGTTGAGAGCCAGACGGACTGAGTCCACGCTCTGGCTCCACCACTGCCTTGAAGGTTACTCAGCCTCTGTGCCTGTTTGCCTCAGCTGTAAATGGAAGGAAGAGAACCTCCTTTACAAGGTTATAAACACTCAACGAGCTGATTTAAAATGCTTTGATTGGTGCTTGTCATAAAACAAGTGCTCAGATATCAGCTACTATTCAAATATGAATTATCATCTATGAAATAAAGAGTAATAAACCATGCCCTACCTACCTCCCAAGGTGGCTGGGGGGTGGCCAGGAGGGCCAAGTGAGAGACAGTAAATGTTCTTCCTACTCTTCCACGTGCTGTGCACACATGACCATTGGCCTCGTTCTTTTTGCAGCCCAGAGGGACCAAGTGAGCTTAGGTGAAATGGGTTAGGAACGGATGCAGCCAGGAATGGTGAGGGACAACCCAAGGGTGGGTGGGTCCAGTGGAGGCTGGCATCCTTGAGGCCGATCCTACATGGCCAGGAAGGGGCTCTGTGACACCAGTGTGAAGCCTAACACGGAGCTGGAGGCAGGGTGGGGAGTGGCCCTGTGGGTGCCCTGTAGCCGCCACCCACAGGCTGGCTGCCACCCCAAAGTGTTCTCTTACGGCCTGATGAAGGGAAGGCTGGACCTCAGCGCTGCCGCCCGTGTCCACAGGTGGGCAGGATGGGCCCTTTCTGGAGCTCTGCAGAATGCATCTCCAGGATGGGGGTGCCTGGCAGCTACCTCTGCACAGGAAGCCCCGGATACCTGGGGGATGCGGTGCCGTAGGGAACTCAGACTTCATGGACAGCGAGATTCTGGGAGGGTGGAGTCGGGGCAGCATGTTGCTTGAAGCCTAGGCAGAAGTGTGAATGTCTCCTCCCTGAGAGCTCTGTCTGAGTGGATGGGCTGGTTTTAGGGCACTGTTTTTCCAGGTGGTGCGAAGGGGTGGAGGTATGCACCAGCCTCCTTCCTGCAGCCAGCACCCAGATCCTGGCTGGCTCCCCCACCCACCCTGCTTCGTAGCATCCCTTAGGCAGTGGCACCCCACTCCAGTACTCTTGCCTGGAGAATCCCAGGGACAGCAGAGCCTGGTGGGCTGCCGTCTATGGGGTCGAACAGAGTTGGACACGACTGAAGCGACTTAGCAGCAGCAGGTTACTTACTTAACTTGTCAGCCTCAGGTCCTCATTTGCAAAATGAAAAAAATTATGGTGACTTCCTAGCAGGATTCTTTGCTCATTAAATGAGCTGGAGGCACATAAAGTGCTCAGCACAACGTTTGGTGCATGGTAACCACCCCCCCCCCCAACCAATGAATCACAGCCACTTCTTTGAAAGGATGGCAGGCGGGGCAGGGGGCGGGGGGTCAGGGATGGAGCTCCATTCTGTCCTCAAACCAGAGCTGGGCCCAGGCTGTCTGCGGGATCCCCCTCTCCCATCGTTCTCTAGGGTGATGTGGAAAATGAAAATATTGTCTTGTGTGAATCTGGAAGCCAAGTTAAATCATCTTGTGCGTGAACAAGGTCCACCTTCTCCCGAGAAAGCAGTTTCCCTAACCCTGAGGGACCAGATGATGTGTCTAATGGCTCCCCTCACCCAGGGATGACCTCAATCCTGGGTCAGCCTCTCTGTTCTGGAGGAGAGGGTCCCACCAGCCTTTGAGACCCTGCCCCTGACCTTAATCCGTGAGATGTTCTGACTGGAGCCACAGTGACCTATGGTGGGAACAGGGAGCAGGCTGCTCAGGTTCACATCTGGACCTCTGCTCCCTGAGCCTCGCTTTCCTTGCCTGTCAGGTGATGTCTGGCAGATGTGGGGAAGAGCCAGCCAGGAGATATGTATAAAAGCCCCGGCAAGAGGCATGTGACATCCAGCAGCACTGAAATCCTGCTCTCTCTCCCAGCATGGGGATGGAGACAAGCTGATCCCCAGGCCAGCTGCTTGGAAGCCTGGGCAGAGAAGCTCGCGGTGTCCAGGAGCACAGGCAGAGCAGGGAAGGGAGGGAGGTGAGGAGCCCAGCTGACTTGCAAGAGAAAGTCTAGAACCTTGTCCAGTTCTGCCAGTTAAGCTCTCAGCCTCTGTCTGCTGACCTGACCTGTGGACGTAACTACTGCCATTGGACTGTTGTAAGGGTGAGTGGCACTTCTGGCCCTGGGGGGCTTAAGGCTCTTTGGAATGCCCCCGTTTGTCCGCCCCTCTCTGGGTGACTGTGGAGAGATAACAGGGCAGAAGGGGACAGTGCATAGGGCTGTGACTCCCCAATAACCCAGGACGGAGGCCCCAAAGGACACACCATCGGTGGGGTGAAGGGCAAGAAGCAGCTGTTCTGCTGCAAAGCTCCCAACAACGATGCCTTCTTCAGTTACCCTATTTTGCCAGTTCTTACACGTGATGTCTCCTTGTTATTGTTTAGTTGCTCAGTCGTGTCCAGTTCTTTTGCAACTCCGTGGACAATAGTCCACCAGGCTTCTCTGTCCATGGGATTTCCCAGACAAGAATACCAGAGTGGGTTGCCGTTTCCTTCTCCAGGGGAATCTTCCCGACCCAGGGATTGAATCTGTGTCTCCTGCGGGCGAATTCTTTACCACTGAGTCACCAGCACTTCAATAAATGGATCTGGAGTCACGGGTAACCTTTGGCAGTCTGGTGTGGCTCAGTGGGAACAGTGTGGGCATGGCTTGTGGGGCTGTCCTCAGCATCGCAGGGCGTCTCACCTCTCTGGCCCCTGCCCACTTCATGCCAGTAGCATGCCATCAGCCACGAGAGTAGATGTGCAAGAGGACAGGGATTCCATCCTCTCTTGAAGCTCTCTCCCTGGTGCCCAAATGGTGCCCAGCACATAGGAGGTGCCCACTCAGGCAGCCCTGGCAAACATTCCCAGAGGGTGCTGCCTCCCCAGCTGAGGACCCCTGTTGCAGTCACACCTTCAGTATCCCTGAAGGGCACTGGTCTTCCTGGGCCTAAACTTCCTGTGATCAGAAATGGATGCCTAACCAAGGGCAGTCCATTCTGGCGGAACTCATTATCCAACACGTGCACAGCTGTGGCCTCCAGGACCTTGGCCCCTAGGTTAGCATATCATGAAGTCTGACAGCCAAGCATGGAACAGAGTGCCCCGCGTGTGGCCTGACCTGCAGAGGACAGTGGGCTGGTTGCCTCCCAGCCCTGAAGACATAAGCTGTTGACACTGCCCGAGATTGTATTTGCCTCCCTTTCTTTGGGCAGCCACCCTAGTATTTGTTGAGCTGTGGTCAGCTAAAACCCAAGGCCTTTTCCCTTTGACCCTTTGGGTCAGTCTCTTCTAACCCAAAGTATAAGACATGAAAAATTTAAAAGACATTAGTTTGGGCCCATTTTTTCTTTCTTAAGCTAGATCTCAGCTTTTAAAAAATGGATTATTTATTTATTTACTTTGGCTGTGCTGGACCCTCTGTCACTGTGCAGGCCTGTCTCAAGTTCCAGTGAGCGAGAGCGACTATCTAGATGCGGTGCACGGGCTTCTCCTTGCGGTAACTTCTCTTGTTGAGCAGCGTGGGCTCTAGAGCTCTTGGGCTTCAGTAGCTGTGGCAGGTGGGCTCAGTAGCTGGGGCTCCCAGGCTCTTGATCACAGGCTCAGTAGTTGTGGTACAAGGACTTCATTGATCTGTGACATGTGGGATCATCCCAGACCAGGGATTGAACCTGTGTCTCCTGCGTTGGTAGGTGGATTCTTACCACTGAGCTGGCAGAGGAGCCCTGGGCCCATTTTTCCAGTCCAGATGGTGCCATTGCAGTGTGTCAGCTGTCTTCCCACCCCAGCCTTGTTCCCAGGTTTCCATCCTTTGCAGATTAAACTGGTCAGCCATCTATGTCCTTGCTGTGCTGTGGATTGAAAGATTCAAGGGGCCTGGCCTTTTGCACGATGATGGAGAGACCTCAGGCCACACTGATAATGATCAGTACTTCTTGGGGTTGTTTATCTGCCTTTATGTGGACCCGGATTAATCCCAGTCCCTCCCTGCATTTCTCTGTCTTCTCCACACGAATATCTTTGCACCCATCTGTTCCGCTGCCTCGCTGCCATCTGGATTGACTGCATTCCACCGAACTTCAAGGCTTTGCAGTCTCTTTGGAGTGGGGGATGCACTTAGCTGAGCATGACTTGCCCTGGTGAACCTGTGCTAGCAGCTGCCAGTGCCCACCGCTTCCTCTTTGAATCCGCCAAGTGCTCTGCTGTCTCCAGAGGGGAGTCAGCGAGAGTTCAGTTCAGAGTTTCTAGAGTCCACCCTTCCCTTTTGTGTGAGAAGGAGGTGGGGAGGCCACTTCTGACATCTCTCCTGTTCCTCCGAGACTCCACTGGGTTGAGCGGGGGTGGGGTTCCAATGCTGTGGTTTCCCGGTCAGTGTCAGCCGTCTCGGGCTGTGCTTCCTGCGGACGGTGCTCCTCTCGTCGCCCCCCACCCCCATAAGATGGGGATCTCAGATAGCAAAGACTGCAGCCAGAGGCGGCTGAGTGGCCCTGCTTTCCTTGCCATCTGTTTACACCCCGGGCCCTGGGACGTTTCATTCTCCTGCTTAGAACATAGATGTCATGGCTTAGGAAACCTTTTGAGTTGACCTACAGCCGAATGGACCAATTGGCCTCTTTCCTATCTGAATGTCCTGGTGTAAAGCGCCTGGCCAGCTCCGCGGCACCCTCTTTCTACTTTGCAGAGAAATGAGCAGGAAATAGCAGGGCGGGTGGGGAGGGGGTAGGCAGGGCAGGGAGCCGTGTGGTTTGACAGCCTGTCAGATGAGCATGTCATCATGGAAAATTCTTGACAAAGTCTGCAGATCCACTTACACCGGCCTTCTGCCGCTGCAAACAGCACACTCCTTCAGGACAACTCACCTTCCCCTCATTTCTCACCAAACTTCAGTCGTGCCGTGGGTAGAACTCCAGTTTTTCTGTCTCCTTCCTACTCCTATGCTTGTCTCTGTCTTTCCTCGGTCCTAGGCCTGGTTTCTAGGGGGAATTTGTCGCTTTCCTGGTTTCTGGGCTGGATGGTCCATCCTGGGCCTCTCCCTGGAGGCAGGCAGGGCCAGGACCCCAGATCTTGGTACTTCCTTGGAACCGCCTTGTGAGGCCCTGGCCCCCACTGATGGTGGGTGGAGTGAATGGAGGCAACCCTCAAGGATGGGGTGGAGGCCGGGTGGACAGGTTTGGCAGCTGTCTGTGTTCCTGGAATAGATAATAAAGACCTCTCCCTGGGCCTCCCAGTAGACCTCCCCAGGTGACCTCTCACCTGCTCTCCAAAGTGGCCAGGAGCTTCTTGGGAACTGATATGATAGTTTTGAGTCAACCTGAAAAGTACACACCATCTTGATGGCCAGACCAGCTGATGGGTCCACCCTCAGAAGATGGGTCCACAAGTTTCTGAGCTGACCTTAGCCGGTGTCCTGACAATGGGGGGTGGAGTGTGAAGGGCCTGTGTGTGGGAGGGTGTCCCTCCCAGGGCAATCCTAAAGTAGCACACTTCTCTGGAGGTCCTTCTGTCTTTTCTGTATCATGTCTGCCTTCTTTCAGAGGCATAAAATCTGGCGTGGTTCTCAAAGTGTGGTCCTTGGGCCATAACATCAACAACACCTGGAAACTTGTTAGAAAGGCACATTCTCTGACATCTTCCAGATCTACTGAATTCAGTTTACTGGGATTCATAGTCTTCCCAGCTGTGTGTCCTTGGGCAAATTACTTGACCTCTCTGATCCTCTGTAAAATATTTCATCTCTTATAAATTAAAGACAATAATTGCCACTTTCTTATTGTGATGATTTAATAAGAATACTTATAAGGAGGTTCATAAAGTGCTGACCTCCTCTCTGATCTTCACTGTATATCTCCTTTTAGATAGTATCTGATGCTGCAGGACAGGGCGTAGCCATCACAGGGAACCAGACCTTCAACAACTGGAACTGGCCCAACGCAATGATTTTTGCAGCCACAGTCATCACCACCATCGGTAAGCCTTCTGAGATCTTCAGGATACCCTCTTCCATGCCCCAGGTCGGTCACATGACCTCGTCGGGGTTAAAATCGGGCCAGTTGCATGCTGTCCTTTTGACACACCCCTGGAGGTTTAGTAAGTGCTTGGTGACTGTCTGCAAACAGCACACTCCTTCAGGACAACTCACCTTCCCCTCATTTCTCACCAAACTTCAGTCGTGCCGTGGGTAGAACTCCAGTTTTTCTGTCTCCTTCCTACTCCTATGCTTGTCTCTGTCTTTCCTCGGTCCTAGGCCTGGTTTCTAGGGGGAATTTGTCGCTTTCCTGGTTTCTGGGCTGGATGGTCCATCCTGGGCCTCTCCCTGGAGGCAGGCAGGGCCAGGACCCCAGATCTTGGTACTTCCTTGGAACCGCCTTGTGAGGCCCTGGCCCCCACTGATGGTGGGTGGAGTGAATGGAGGCAACCCTCAAGGATGGGGTGGAGGCCGGGTGGACAGGTTTGGCAGCTGTCTGTGTTCCTGGAATAGATAATAAAGACCTCTCCCTGGGCCTCCCAGTAGACCTCCCCAGGTGACCTCTCACCTGCTCTCCAAAGTGGCCAGGAGCTTCTTGGGAACTGATATGATAGTTTTGAGTCAACCTGAAAAGTACACACCATCTTGATGGCCAGACCAGCTGATGGGTCCACCCTCAGAAGATGGGTCCACAAGTTTCTGAGCTGACCTTAGCCGGTGTCCTGACAATGGGGGGTGGAGTGTGAAGGGCCTGTGTGTGGGAGGGTGTCCTCCCAGGGCAATCCTAAAGTAGCACACTTCTCTGGAGGTCCTTCTGTCTTTTCTGTATCATGTCTGCCTTCTTTCAGAGGCATAAAATCTGGCGTGGTTCTCAAAGTGTGGTCCTTGGGCCATAACATCAACAACACCTGGAAACTTGTTAGAAAGGCACATTCTCTGACATCTTCCAGATCTACTGAATTCAGTTTACTGGGATTCATAGTCTTCCCAGCTGTGTGTCCTTGGGCAAATTACTTGACCTCTCTGATCCTCTGTAAAATATTTCATCTCTTATAAATTAAAGACAATAATTGCCACTTTCTTATTGTGATGATTTAATAAGAATACTTATAAGGAGGTTCATAAAGTGCTGACCTCCTCTCTGATCTTCACTGTATATCTCCTTTTAGATAGTATCTGATGCTGCAGGACAGGGCGTAGCCATCACAGGGAACCAGACCTTCAACAACTGGAACTGGCCCAACGCAATGATTTTTGCAGCCACAGTCATCACCACCATCGGTAAGCCTTCTGAGATCTTCAGGATACCCTCTTCCATGCCCCAGGTCGGTCACATGACCTCGTCGGGGTTAAAATCGGGCCAGTTGCATGCTGTCCTTTTGACACACCCCTGGAGGTTTAGTAAGTGCTTGGTGACTGGCCATGCGTGGGAGACTGTTTTCTTCCAGAAGTCCTGACCTGGGCTCTTGGAGTAGAAACGACACAGCAGAGCCAGAGCCATGTGGGAGGTCAAGCAGGTTTAGTCACTGCATAACCCCCAGCCCCTGCTTGCTCACCAATCTGGGTGTCTGCTCTGGTTATCTATGACTGATAACCAACCATCCCAGAAGTTAGGGGTTTAGAATATAACTTATTCCCTGGTGGCTCAGGCAGTAAAGCATCTGCCTGCAATGCGGGAAACCTGGGTTTGATTCCTGGGTTGGGATCCCTGGAGAAGGGAATGGAACAGCTCCCCACTCCAGTATTCTGGCCTGGAGAATTCCATGGACAGAGAAGCCTGGCAGGCTACAGTCCATGGGGTCGCAGAGAGTGGGACACAACTGAGTGACTCTCACTTTCACTTTCTTGCAATGGTTCAGTCCCTGGTCAGGGAAGATCCCACATGCCCCGGGGCAACTAAGCCCCTGCGCCACAACTACTGAGCCTTTGCTCCACAAAAAGAGAAGCCAACGCGATGAGAAGCCGGCACACCGCAGCTAGAGAGTAGCCCCTGCTCTCCGCAACCGGGGGAAGCCCATGCACAGCAACAAAGACCCAAGCACAGTCAAAAATAAAACAAACAAATTTTTTTAAAGAAAAGAAATGAATGGCCATCTTCGGCAACCATCTACTATAGTACAGTGCTTCTGGAGTGTCTACCCAGGGAAGCTATTGACTTACGCCTTCTAATTTGCACAAGGGTGCCATACAGACTAGGACAGGACTTAATGGTGGAGACTTAGTCCACCTTCGGGGAGCTCCCAGTCTGGTGGAGAAGGTGTAGCCCATACCATCATTTGCTGTGAATGATCGAGATCATAGCATGGTCAAGGAAAATTTCATTTCTTAGGTATTGATATTAGATCAGTGTCAAGAGATCTTCGAGAATGAGCTTTCCTCCAGCTGTGTGTGAGGGGGGCAGGTGGAAGTGGGGGCCACCTAAGTCTGGACCCGTCACCCCTCTGTGGACCTGTGGCCTCACTCTCTTCTTCTTCAGGTTACGGCAACGTGGCCCCCAAGACCCCCGCCGGGCGCCTCTTCTGTGTCTTCTACGGCCTCTTTGGGGTACCGCTCTGTCTGACGTGGATCAGTGCCCTGGGCAAGTTCTTCGGGGGACGCGCCAAGAGATTGGGCCAGTTCCTCACCAAGAGAGGCGTGAGCCTGGTATGTCCCCATCCCTGGGTCCTGGGCAGAGGTGGGGAGGACCCTGGCAAGTGACTGTGGTTGGGGTGGAAAGGATCCCTGGGTCCCAATACGGAAGTGTCGGGACAGATGGCAAGCGAGCCAATTCAGGGCCCCCTGCCCTCCCAGATGAGGTTGGGAATGTCACTAAGCCCCTCCTTCCCTGGGCAGTGAGCCTCCTTGCAGGCCCAGCGCCCAGCTGGCCTCCCCTCTGGCTACCTCCTTAGCACACTCTGGGTGCTCTGCTGGGTTCCCCTGGTCTCCCCCGCCCCCAGCGTTGTCTGACTTGGTCTCCCTGCCCGTCCCTCAGCGCAAGGCACAGATCACATGCACAGCCATCTTCATCCTGTGGGGAGTGCTGGTCCACCTGGTGATCCCACCCTTCGTGTTCATGGTGACGGAGGAGTGGGACTACATCGAGGGCCTCTACTACTCCTTCATCACCATCTCCACTATCGGCTTCGGCGACTTTGTGGCTGGTAAGTCCTGCCCCTTGCCTCTGCCTCCCTGCCCTCTCTTCCTCTGCTTCTCCTCCAGTTTCAGCTCAGCTGACCTTGACCAGGGGCCCCGGTAGGTGTCCAGTGTCCTGGGTCTCCATCCAGTGGGGTCTTGACCCGGCCCTGCCGCTTATAAGAGGAAACCAAGACGAAGAGTCATTGCAGGCATTTTCCCTTCTCCTTTCTTGCGTGTGTGCTGAGCTGCTTCAGTCTTATCTGACTCTTTGTGACTCCATGGACTGTAGCCCACCTGGCTCCCTCTGTCCATGGGATTCTCCAGGCAAGAATACTGGAGTGGGTTGCCATGCCCGCCTCCAGGGGATCATCCCGACCCAGGGATGGAGCCCAAGTCTTATGTCTCCTGCACTGGCAGGTGGGTTCTTTACCACTAGTGCTACCTGGGAAGGCCCTTTCCTTTCTTAGAAGTTGGCTTTTCTCTCCTTCTCTGTTTGTGTTTTGTGTCTGGCCTCTTCCCCCCGCCCCCCCCCGTCATCTGAGCTTAGGGGCTTAGGTGCGCTATGGGCTAGAGACAGGACCTTCTGCCTGCTGGATTTGTGTCTGTTACCCCAAGATCCCGTGGGCTGAGTCGGGCTGCTCCGCATCACAGCTGCCTCCTTCCATCACTCACAGGTGATGAGGGCGCTGTGTTGGACACTTGACTCAGAGGCCAGAAACTTGGCTCTTGCCACGGGCAGCTTAAAAGACAAGAAAGGCCTCCTCCCAAGCGGCCCCACTCCCTCTGGCCTGGACTCTCCCTCCCACCCCTCCCCTCCTTAATCCAGGTGGCGATGAGATTCTTTGACCCCTTTGTCAGCCACTTATGTCCTTGTGCCTGGGGGCTGCGCAACATCTTGATTCTTAATCTTCCTGAAAAAGCCCTGTTTGCCTTTACTGAGCCGGTGTTTGCTTGCCCCAGTGCCTGCTGCCCTGGCTGCTGACCCCTACCTCTGGCCCAGGGCCTCTGATCTCTCCCCACCCCCTTTCTGGAAGCAGGGACAGGTCACTGCCCTCCCGCCCCATTGTAAATGGAGGCTTGGAATGCTGGGACTGGCAGCTGAGTGGGTGAGAGAAGCAAGGGAGGCCTGAACGCTGCACTGACACGGGCAGATCTGAGCCTGCTGCCCTGGGGATAAATTCAGACGGAGGCACAATCCTGTCTTTGTCTAGCTGATGCGGCCCAGAGCAGGCGAAGGAGAAGCCTTTGCATTAGGGAAGCACAGAAAAATGTTTTAATTATACTTTCTTAGCTCCAGCAAGATGCCAAACCCCTGCCTCAGTTTCCCCATCTGTAAAATTGGTTAAAAAACAAAACGGAATAGCGCCCACCAATCACAGGGTGTTAAACAATCAGATGAGTTGCTCTGCATGTGTGCAGAGGGTAGGGCCCTGGTTATCATCATAACCTGCTTATGACCAGAGCCCTAAGCAAGATCAACAGCACCTCCTGTCTGCTAGGGAGATAGCCCCTTGCCTTCAGACCCCCTCCAGTCTGATGAGGGGTTTATAGTCCTTGCCCTAAGGGAGCCCCACTCTAGAAATGGCCCTCTTCCGGCAGTTACTTGTACAAGTTACTCCCAGTCTCAGGGCGGGAAGGGGGACGTAGGATAGATAATAATACGGATCAACATGCCTGGAAATGTAAGGTGAGATCACGATCCTGGAGGGTAGGGGAGTGGCCAGAGCTGTGCGGGGTAACCCAGGAGGGCTCCCTGGGTTAGGTGTCTGGAGCCTGGGCTCGAAGGAGAGGGCATGGAGAGGGCAGAGCCCTACAGGCCACAGGAGGAGCCAGGAGGAGGAGGGTAGAATCAGGAAGGCCAGCCAGACATCAGCGGGAGGAGAATCAAGACTGTCTAGGATATTCTTGCCCGGACCTGTGCTCTTGGACACCTCAGGCCGCTCCGCCAGCCTCACTTAGGCTAAATGAGTGAGTCCATGCCCAGCAGGAGGATGCCAGCTGCCCTCTCACTTAATTTCTATGTAGGTTTTAATGGGACTGTAACACATACACCCGAAGAGTACACAAAACAGTGTTGTGAATCAGTGTGTTGGTGAATCATTGCAAGGCCAAGGTTCATGGCTTAGTTCCTGAGCTGGGTGCTGGCTTGTCTCCACCCACCCCCCAAACCCCTCCCTCTCGAGCCTCCCCCAGCCAGGGAGCCACTCTCTTGACTTCCGACGGTGCGGGAAGGCCAGGCTGGGGTCCAGAACAGGCACACCATGGTCAGGCCAAGGTCCTTCACGGTAACGGGGTGTCGGCGTCCGCACAGGTGTCGTTTCTCGCTCCGGGTGTGTCCCCCATCCCTGCTCTGTGTTCTCAAGCCGCGTCCGCTCTCGGGTGACACGGCTTGGCCCCCTGTGTGTCTCCGGGTCCCTGCTGGCCCTCTCCCTATCCTCTGGGCTTCTTGACCCATCCACAGGTGTGAACCCCAGCGCCAACTACCACGCCCTGTACCGCTACTTCGTGGAGCTCTGGATCTACCTGGGACTGGCCTGGCTGTCGCTGTTTGTCAACTGGAAGGTGAGCATGTTCGTGGAGGTGCACAAGGCCATTAAGAAGCGGCGCCGGCGGCGAAAAGAGTCCTTCGAGAGCTCCCCACACTCCAGGAAGGCCCTGCGGGTGGCCAGCGGTGCGGCGTCCAAGGACATCAACATCTTCAGCTTCCTGTCCAAAAAGGAGGAGACTTACAACGACCTCATCAAGCAGATCGGGAAGAAGGCCATGAAGACAGGCAGCGGTGGGGAGCGGGGCCCGGGGCCGGGCCCCCCCAGGGGTGGGCTGCCAGCCCTGCCCGCCTCCCTGACCCCCCTGGTGGTCTACTCCAAGAGCCAAGTGCCCAGCTTAGAAGAGGTATCCCAGACACTGCGGAGCAAAGGACACGTGTCACGGCCCAGTGGAGAGGAGGCTGGGGCTGGACCCCCCGAGCAGGGCTCCCCCACCTCCGAGGTGTTCATTAACCAGCTGGACCGCATCAGCGAGGAGGGCGAGCCATGGGATGCCCAGGACTACCACCCACTGATCTTCCAGAATGCTGATATCACTTTTGTGAATGAGGAGGCTGGCCTGTTGGACGAGGACACCTCCAAGTCCTCGCTGGAGGACAACCTGGCCGGCGAGGAGAGGCCCCAGGAGGGGGCTGCAGCCGAGGCGCCCCTGAACCTGGGCGAGTTCCCCCCTCGGACGAGTCCACCTTCACCAGCACAGAGTCGGAGCTCTCCATGCCATATGAACAGCTGATGAACGAATACAATAAGGCAAAGTGCCCCCAAGGCACGTGAGGGTGGGCCGGCCCCCCACCCCACTTCCAAGGCTTCTATTCTCAGCCTGGGGCATCCTGCCGTGGCTGGCCCCTGGCCCCTGGTGAGGGGCGCAGCCCTGGAACTGGGAGTGGGGGGCCAGGGGCCGCCCTCACCTTCATCCCCTGAAGCTAGATGCCTCAAGTCAGACACGGCACCCAGGACAGGCCTCTGTTCCCCAGCAGAATGGGTGCCCTGGTATCGGGAGGCATCTGTCCCAAGCATGGTGGGCATATCTGATGGTTCACGGACACGTGGGCTGGCAAGGCCTGCGTCCACGGGGGTCGTTGTCCTGTGTTAGGTTAATACTGTCACACAGCTCTCTTAGGCTGGGGGCTTGGCCATGTGAATTCACCAGTATTAACAGGCTCCTGTGTGCCTGGCACCGAGACAGGCATTTTGGAGAGAGTGGTGTGAGAACATGGGCTTGGGGCTGGGCCCTTTAGCACCTTGGGGCCCTGCCTGGGGTTCATGTTTAACCGTCCTCCAGTCCCACCTCGTCTGCCTGGCTGACACCCCCTGCTGCAAACCTCAGGAGGGAAGTCTTTCTAGGGGAGGGGTGGGGAGCTAATAAGGCAGATGCTGAAACACTCCTGATAACAGGGCAAGTCCTAAGCATGGCCCACGGTCCCACTTGTGGACTTAGTGGGACGGAGCCCAGCCCAGCGCCCCGTTCCTTCAGTCACCCTTTGCCAAGCAGTAGCAGGCAGCCAAAAGCAGTGAAAGAGGCTGGCGCTCCAGGAGCTGCAGGAGTGGGCGCCGACTCCTCATTCCCTGTTCCCTGAGAATAAGGGCCTCGCCTCTCCCCAGACCGCTCTTGGCTCTCAAGTGAGGAACGACTAGATATGTGAATCCAGCTCCTCCCTCCAGCTGCTGTGTGTGTGTGTGTGTGTGTGTGTGTGTGTGTGCGCATGTGTGTGTGTGAGAAAGGAAAGGATTTGCGATGGGGGGAGCAAAAAGATAATGTGAAACTGTACACAGACTGTTTCTGGCGAGGGACTGGCAGCATTCTTGGGTTCTCCGAGATAACGAACCCTAGAGCCGGCCGCCTCTGCCCTGCATGTTTCATTTTGTTCTTTTGTTAAATGAACTGCTGTTTTTTTAATACCTGACATCTCTTGTTGGCTTCAGAGTCAGAGAGGGGAAGAAAGGTGAAAGAATGGGGTCCCAAGTGTCGGGATGTCTGGTGTTCGCTCTCCTACCCCTCAACCCAATCGGACCTTTCTCAGTGACCTCAGCCAAGGTCATGGTGTCAGAATGGGGGGAGGGCATCAGTCGCAGGCGACTGCACGCTAGGTGTCACCCAAACACCCCTTCTGTCCCTCAGGCCCCTCCCCAGTGGTGTTGGCCCAGAGAGGGCCGGAACCCCCTCACCCGCAGCAGGGAAGGTGATGGCCGTGGGTATCCACACCCTACTCGGCCCCTAGCCCAGGGGTGTGCTGGCCTGGCATCGGGGTGGGAAGGAGCGGCCTTCTGTCTTTCTGTGAAATGTCTTAACGAGTTTGTCTTAGTGTCCTGACCCCACTTGGCTGGGGTGTCACTGGCTGTCCTGGAATCACACACACTGTATGTACATACTGGAAATGATGTAAAATGTAATTTATTTTAACATTTTTACAATAAAACGTGAGATGGACAAGCCAGCCTGGTGTGTGCTGCAGGGACAAGGTGGGGGGCAGTCCTGAGGGATTGAGACGAGGGGACCAAGGGCAGCCTGGGGGTCAAGGGGAGAAGTGGAGTAATCAGGAAGGGAGCAAACTAATCAAAGAGGTGGGGAGGTGGAGAAGGGGCAGGCTACTTAAGATGTGGCGGGGCAGGCCTCATGGAGCAGGTGACAGCTGACAGGTCCAAATGAGGACAGGGAAGAGCCTCGCAGAAGGGGTCCAAGAACCAGGAAGCAGTCAGGAACCAGGGGGGACTGTGGCTGGCTGGTGTCACCGGTCTGCCAGGCCCCGTTCTACACACTTTACACAACAGTCCCGTGAGGTAGGGATTACATCCCCGTTTTACAGGCAAGGAAATGGGCCCAAGAGGTGACTTGGGCAAATCTGCACAGATGGTGAGCCTAGGCTCAAATCCATGCAGCCCTAAGGACCAGAAGAGAGCAGTCGCTTGCTTTGTCGTTGCTTGTCTGGTGTCCCCTGAAAGGGTGTCCAGGTAGGTGAGCTCGGAAAGGACCCTGGAGACCAGGCCTTCTGAGCTCAGGAGGACAGGCTCAGCTCGGCCCGTCTGTATCCTTTAAGACAGGGGTCCCCACCCTCCAGAATCTGATGTCTGATGATCTGAGTTGATGTAAGAATAATAATAGAAATAAAGTGCACAATATGTGTAATGCACTTGAATCATCCTCAAACTATCCCTCCACCTCCCAGGTCCATGGAAAACTTGTCTTCTGTGGTCATGGTGTCAACAAGGTTAGAGACCACTGCTTTATGGAGGAGGATTTGCAGACTTTGTGTGTGGTCCCAGTGATTTTGAGACTGGGCTCTTCCAGGGCAGTGTCGGGGTCCCCTTCCCACACTGCACAGGACGTTCGTTAGAAGTTTGAAACTGTTGGGGAAAATGGAAAGTTCTGTGATTTCAGGAGTGAAGCACATTTTTCATGAGGGTGTGGCTGTGTTTATAGAGGATCATATGTCTTTAAAATATCAACGGGTTCTGCAACGACTTGATACCATCCATCCCTTTGCCAAAGCATCTCTCTACCTCCCTCCCTCCCTCTCCTCTCTTTCTCTCTCTCTCTCTCTCTCTCTCTCTCTCTCTCACACACACACACACACACACACACACACACACACACTCAAACTTCTCTGGTTTGCTATAGGCCCTTACCGCCTCCACATATCGGAAAAGCCCAAACAAACTTCCTGGCCAACCCAATGACGATTTTACTTACTACCTTAGCACATGGCCATCACAAATCACCCGCAACCCAAGTGGCTCCAAGCACTCCCATTGCACAGGGCTTTTAGCAGCTTTTGCAGTGAAGGACACAAAGGCTCTCAGAGTTGACTTGACCCGTCACAGCTTTGTAGAGCTGCTCACAGATGATAGAAGGAGCGGACTAGCCGAGATGAGTCAAGAGCTATCTGCGTGGAGCTTTCTAGCAACAGGAAGTGGTGGACAGCAGCTGGAGCTGCAGGGTGGGGCCCAGGAGGGATTCCTGAAGCATCAAGGGCCGAGGAGGGGTACCCTGTGTGTGGAGGAGGGTTAGCCCACACATCACCACCACTGTGCCTGTGAACTCCTGGTGAATGGCAGGTAAAGGACTTGGTTTAGAAGCTGAGAGGATCCTGGCAGGGAAATCCCCCTCTTAACACTGGATCCATAACCCAGGCAGGACTGTGGGGGTGCATTGTCAAACCCTCAGAGTTGTATGGCTTCTGGAGCATACATGCCCACTCCCAGCAGCCCTCCAGGCCTGGACCTTCCCCTACCTACTCCCAGAAGCCTTCCCACCCTAGTTCTGAGCCAGCACCCCACTGTCCACCAGCAACACCTGGACTCTATTCATTCCATTAGAAGGAATTCTGTTCATTCCGTTAGAAGGAATTCTATTCATTCCTCCAACAGTGCTCACTGAATACCCATCCTGGACCAGGCTGTGTCCTGGGCACCTGGAAGACTACAGCGTGTAACATGATCAAAATCCCATTCATGGAGCCTACGTCAAGTTCCCCTTGCTCTCATTTCTGGCTGTTTTTCATGGTCTGTGCTTGGTATTTCTGTCCTCTTCATAACCCCAAGACTCTTAAAATCTTCTCTCTTCTATCATATATCTTTCAGTCCTCACAATAGATAGTATTATCATTAACCTCATTTTACAAATGAGGAGACTGAGGCAAATACAGGATTTTTCACAAATTCAAGCAACTATTGTGCATGTGTGTGCTAAGTTGCTTCAGTCGTGTTCGACTTTTTGCAACCCAATGGAGCAGAGCCCACCAGGCTCCCTCTCTGTCCATGGGATTTTCCAGGCAAGAATATTGGAGTGGGTTGCCATTCCCTCCTCCAGGGGAATCTCTTCTACCCAGGGATCAAACCCACGTCTCCTGCATTGGCAGGCAGATTCTTTACCACTAGCACCACCTGGGAAGCCCCAAATAACTATTAAATGGCAGCAAAACAGCTTCCCTGACTTGCGTTTCCATTCTTCATTCTACCCTCTGGAAAGTTCCTAATCTGCTAGGGGAGACATCTCTAGAAACAGAGTTGGTCTCAAAGATCCTGCAACCTTAGTGGGAGAGGCACTCAAAAGTAGGAAACAAGCACAAACTCTGGATCCCAGCTGGGCTTCTGACTCCTGTGTGACCCTGAGGAGTCACTTAGCTCCGTGCCAGCACCGAGGAAAAGAAATCGGGATGTTTGTGTTTCACCCACTGACTGGAAAGGTTATCCTCAGCCTCGATTGCATGGAAGCTTTCTGGAGCCTGGGGCAGAGGCAGGGGGAGGAAGGAGGCAGGCTGGGCTGGGCCACTCCAGGTGGGTCTCCAGGGATGGCTTCCTCTCCTGGGGGAGAGGCTTGGGCCTCAGGCTGAGGCTTGGGCTCAGCCCTGCCTGTCAGTTGTCCATCCCGGAAATAACAGGTCCCCATTTTCAGATTCACACACAGTTGGTCCAGGAGTCAGATGCCAGCTTGTGTCTATATAATGTAGTGAGAGAGCCTCCCAAAATCTTTGCCCATTCACTCCATCCTGGCCACCATCCAGGCCACTACAGGCTCTCACCTGGACCTCCTCAGCAGCATGGGGTCTGACCCCTGGTTGAGCGCCACAGAGCCCTTGTCAAATGAATGAATGAGCCCTTTTATCTGGTCTCTGCCTGGCCATTGCTGCAACCAGAAGGCTGGAGCCAGACTCAAATCTGACCCCTTGTAGCTCCTGCTTCATTTGTTCCTTTTTTTGGACCACACCACACAGCATATGGGATCTTAGTCCCCTGACCCAGAACCAACCCATGCCTCATGCATTGGAAGCCAAGTCTGGAGTCTTAACCACTGGACCAGCAGGGAAGTCCCTATCTCCAGCTTTAAACCCCTCGGGGCTCCCTTTGCCCTTCCTGGCACCATCTCCCACTCCAGTTTCATCTGTCCCCTTCCATGTCTCTGGGCCTCAGACAACGAAATTTCCCAAATGAGCCAGGCCACCCTGTTTGACCCTGCCACATCCTCCATGTTAGTCGTTCAGTTGTGTCTGCCTTTTTGCAACCCCATGGACTGTAGCCCGCCAGCCTCCTCTATCCATGGCATTCTCCAGGCATGGCAACCCACTCCAGTATTCATGCCTGGAGGATCTCATGGACAGGGAAGCCTGGCAGGCTACAGTCCACAGGGTCATACAGAGTCAGACACAACTGAAAGGACTTAGCACTAATACAGTCCTCTGTTGGGAGTGCCCTTCATTTCTTAGGGATGCATTCTAAGACTTATGAGATTAAAGGTAGATCTCAGCTTCTTCCAGAAGAGTTCCACCATTACTGGCCCCCACCCCCAACCCCCTCCGCACTTGGCTCCTGGGTCAGATGTCCCTCCCCTGAACCCAGGGCCCCTCCTTCAGCAAGCTAGCTGCTTCAATGCTGTTCAAACTGCCTATCTCCTGTTCTGCAGCCTCCGAGAGTGAGGGAGTGGCTTATTCACCTTGGCTCCAAACCACAAGCTGACCGGCATGGAAAAGGGCTCAGCTTTTTGGTGTTTACTGAATGGAGGGTGAGGGAAACAGAATCCTGGACCCTCCCGTTGTAACAGTCCCTCTCTTCCCCGGCCAGAGGCCAAATCAGGAGGTGAGGCTAATTCCATGAGGGTGAGTCCCTGCAAAGCTGGGTGGATGAACTTGAGGGACCTTGTCACGAGCTCTGTTGGCCTGGCTGAGTCACCTAATTGTGCTGAGTCACCTGAATCTGGTAGGCAAGCCAGGGATGCACGCTATACTTCTTCACACTCCAGGAAACCCCTCTGTCTACACCCCTCTCTCGTTCCCCCACACTGCTCTGTCCTCACCTCTCATCATGTCCAAGGCAGTAGTGCCCCTTCTGCTCAGCACTCCCTGAAGACGGGGCCTGGGCAGCCCAGCCAGCAGCCCCCAAGTGCCCGTGCTTCCCTTGAGAATACCTCTGCTTGCCCTGACCCCTCACCTTGGTTTCAGGGCTGCCTAGTTTACAAAGCCCTTTCACTTCCATTCCTATGGGATTACTCAACAGCCCAGGAGCCAGGTGTAGTATTTTATAGCTCAATTTAAGGGTGGTTTTTTTTTTCCCCATGAGGAAATTTATTGTTTGGATTTGGTTGTCTGGGAGAGCAAGGCCTAAAAACAGAACTGGAAGATGGTTGGAAGAAGTAGCAGAGAGGGAGAAGAAATAAAGATGAGAAAGGGCACAGGGCAGGCCTTCCATAGTGGTCCAGGGAGTCCACCTGCCAGTGCAGCAGGGGACGCAGATTCACCCCCTGCTCTGAGAAGATCCCATGTGCCTCTGGGGATCTAAGCCCACGCACCAAAACTACCAAACCTGTGCACCCTAGAACCTCCACAACAAGAGAAGCTGCTGCAATGAAAAGCCCGCGTACCACAACCAGAAGTAGTCCATGTGCCTCAGCAAAGACCCAGTGCACCCAAAACTAAGTTTAAAAACTAAATTTTTTTTTAAGAGCACAAGATAATTAAGGGGGCATTGTTGAGCTAGTCTCACTGCAGGCAGTTGGGGCTGGATCCTGCTGGGACTCCTCCCCCCACCACCTGAAGAGGTTGTCCTATGCACCTCAGAATTGTCCCTCTAAACGACTGGAGACCTGTATTTATCCACCAGTTCCCAACCTTGTAGGTTATGAATGGCCCCAAGGACCTAAGTAAACTTAAAAGCATTTGCAGGACAAAGGAAAATATAAGCAAGGTGAAAAGACAACCCTCAGAATGGGAGGAAATAATAGCAAACAAAACAACTTGACAAAGAATTAATCTCCAAAATATACAAGCAGCTCATGCAACTCAATACCAGAAAAACAAACAACCCAATTGAAAAGTGGGCAGAAGACATTTCTAAACAGACATTTCTCCAAAGAAGACATATAGACGGCTAATAAACACATGAAAAGATGCTCAACAAGGCTCATTATGAGAGAAATGCAAATCAAAACTACAAGGAGGTATCATCTCACACCCATCAGCATGGCTATCCTTAAAAAGTCCACAAACAGTAAATGCTGGAGAGAGTATGGATAAAAAGGAATACTCTTACACTATTGGTGGGAATGCAAACTGATGTAACCACCATGCAGAGTCTTTAAAAAACTAGGAGTAAACTTGCCATCAGTTCAGTTCAGTTCAGTTCAGTCGCTCAGTCGTATCCGACTCTTTGCGACCCCATGAATCACAGCACACCAGGCCTCCCTGTCCATCACTAACTCCCGGAGTTCACTCAGACTCATATTCATCGAGTCCGTGATGCCATCCAGCCATCTCATCCTCTGTCATCCCCTTCTCCTCCTGCCCCCAATCCATCCCAGCATCAGAGTCTTTTCCAGTGAGTCAACTCTTCGCATGAGGTGGCCAAAGTACTGGAGTTTTGGCTTTAGCATCATTCCTTCCAAAGAAATCCCAGGGCTGATCTCCTTCAGAATGGACTGGTTGGATCTCCTTGTAGTCCAAGGGACTCTCAAGAGTCCTCCAACACCACAGTTCAAAAGCATCAATTCTTCGGCGCTCAACTTTCTTCACAGTCCAACTCTCACATCCATACATGACCACAGGAAAAACCATAGCCTTGACTAGACGGACCTTAGTCACCAAAGTAATACCTCTGCTTTTGAATATGCTATCTAGGTTGGTCACAACTTTCCTTCCAAGGAGTAAACGTCTTTTAATTTCATGACTGCAGTCACCATCTGCAGTGATTCTGGAGCCCCAAAAAACAAAGTCTGTTTCCACTGTTTCCCCATCTATTTTCCATGAGGTGATGGGACCGGATGCCATGATCTTCGTTTTCTGAATGTTGAGCTTTAGGCCAATCCCCCTACTGGGCATACACCCTGGGAAAACCATAATTGAAAAAAACATATGTACCCCAATGCTCAATGAAGCACCATTTACAATAGCTAGGACACGGAAGCAACCTAGATGTCCATCAGTAGATGAATGGATAAAGCAGTTGTGGTACATACACACAATGGAATATTACTCAGCCATAAAAAAACACATGTGAGTCAGTTCTAATGAGGTGGATGAACCTAGAACCTATTATACAGAGTGACATAAGTCAGGAAAAGAAAGGCAAATATCATATATTAATGCATATATATGGAATCTAGAAAGATAGGACCAACGATCCTATGTACAGGGCAGCAAAGAGACACAGACATAAAGAACAGACTTTTGGACACAGTGGGAGAAGGAGAGGGTGGGATGATTTGAGAGAACAGCCTTGAAACTTATACATTACCATATGTAAAACAGTCAGTGGGAGTTTGATGTATGACACAGGGACCCCCAAAGTGACAACCTGGAGGGATCGGGTAGGGAGGGAAGTGAGAGAGGGTTTCAGGACGGAGGGGTCACTTTTATGCCTGTGGCCAATTCATATTGATGTATAGGAATATTGTACTTTACAATATTGTAAAGTAATTATCCTCTAATTAAAATTACCTTGCCACTCCCCAAACAAGAGGTGGGGTCCATTGGTAGACTTGCATGCGTTCTAGGGCTCTGGGCTGTTTTGATTGATAGAATACCTCAAGATGATCTGTGTTAAGAGGCCTGGCAGCTTCTCCTTTCATGCTCTCAGGGAAGCCAGCTGCAAGGTAAGAAATCCAAGTTCCTGGAGACTCAGGCCCTGGAGGGGATCTGCCCAGCTGAGGAGCTATCTGGGATGTTCCAGCCCCAGTTAAGGCTGCAGGAAGAGACTGGCCATTCTCCAAATCAAAAAGTCACGGGCAAATACAAGATTGGTATTGTTTTAAACCTCTATGTTTGGGGTTGGTTGGTTATGTAGTGGTAGCTGATGAGAACACAGACTGGGCTTGCCCCAGGGGTAAGAGACCTCCTGCCAGGTTTTGGAGAAAGTCCTGGAGTGGGAACGCAGAGAGCCACCTAGGCGTGGGGAGGAGTTCGGGCAGCAAGCACAGACTATCCACTATGGCTGCACTGACATTCACAATGAGCTGAGGAAGTGGGACATGGGCCAAACAGCACCTACTGCCCTGACACGCAATCTCTCCTTACCAGGAGGTGCCTTCCTTAAACAGGATCAAACCTTTTTACCATCAAGATATTGAAGTCTCTTCTACTTTGGGGTCTTCCATCCTCTCTGCTATGTCTGAACCATACTGGGAGGCCTGGGATCTGCTACCATCTAGCCTTGCATCCTAAATAGGCCACCTCAGCCATTACAGGATGCTCACTTGCCTGTGACCTCAGAACACATTTAATCCCTGCCACACAGAGAGGTCAGGATTATATGCAGATGACACCACCCTTATGGCAGAAAGTGAAGAGGAACTAAAAAGCCTCTTCATGAAAGTGAAAGCGGAGAGTGAAAAAGTTGGCGTAAAGCTCAACATTCAGAAAACGAAGATCATGGCATCTGGTCCCATCACTTCGTGGCAAACTTCATGGGGAAACGGTGAAAACAGTGTCAGATTTAACCATGGTAGGAAGTAAGTAAGCCTAAATCTCAATTTTCTCCCTCCTGGCTTCCTATTAAGCCAGAAAACAATGATACAAAACACAAGCATCTTTTGCAAATGCTGATGGAAAACTCTACTGTGTCAACCAAGGCTTCTAACTGACTAGTGTTAGTCTCCAAAGACACCGAGTTTATGCATTTTAAATGACTAAAGTCTTTTCCTCCCCTCACCCCTTTTTCTAATTTAGGTGCCGATGTAAATAGCACCTAAGAACATTTTTTGCATTTGTTGACTGTTCAAAAGCAAATCCATTTTAGAGAGTTGGCCTTTCTGGGCCTGGATCCTTTCTTTCAGTCTAAACAAATAAAATAAAATGGAAACAAAAGGATAAGTGTCATCATTACCAAGAAGGCCTCCCCCTTTAATTTGTTTTTAAAGCTGAATGTTGAAATACCGAATCCTGTACTTCGCAGAAAGTCCGAAGACTTTTAGGACCGAGGGCCTGGCCTCCTCATGGAACCTGTTCATCCGCTCAGGTTAAAGTGGTTTGTGTCTGTGTGTGCGCACGCCTGTGCTTTTTACTGTACCCTTCGAGATGGAGTTCTGAGGAAGCATTTCTCCTGCCAAAATACACACACAGCCTGGGATTAAAAGGGCTGAAACCTACCAGCAAGTTCTTACCGCCCTCCCACAATCATTAGACCAAATCCACCATCATTCTAGATTCATTTTTCCCTTATTCATCTGTCCAACTAATTCCTGCCGCATTCACCAGGCTTATATCTTAATCTTTTCTGTTACATAGAGAATACATAATGAAAAGCTGCATTTTCTGGGTACATGCACACATTTGGAGCGGATGAACCATATGTGAAGTGACATACAATGCTGAATGCAGGCTGAATGGTGTCCAGCGCTAAAAACACTGCGAAGGCAGGAACAAAAAGCAGCGAACAAGAGCCAGAGCCGGCCAGTCTCCACTTGAACACCAGGGGATTCGCCGCTAAAACATGGGTATAATTTCACTGTTTTCACTCAACAAGCTGTGGGAAAGGAGTCACCATCTGATGTTTGATTGTGTGGGATATGTTTTTGGCAGTGGCCTTGTATTCCGCATTGACAAAAAAGAAAAAAGAAAGAAAGGAAAAAAGGGGCAAAAGAGGGGCTGGGAAGTGTGGGTGGGGCGGGGGAGAAGGAAAAGAAAAAAAGACTAGAGCTACATTTGCTGGTTTTAATTTGCCGTCTGGGGCCAGGCACAGCTGACGGAGCTCTGGCCAGTGGTCACCTGCAAAGCAGGGCCGGGGCCTGGCTAGTGGCCCCACCGCCTGCACCCTCCCTGGGCCCCTTTATGCTGATGCTAAACCACCAGGGGACTTTTATCTGCCCACCCCTGTCGTCTGGTTAACTTATTCCTGAGCAGTGGGATTGACGTTTGCCTGATTTAATAAAGCCTTTTATCTGAGATAGTGACTGGGAAAACACGCCCAGGAAAGCAGGCTCCTACCCACCGACCCTGACATGGAGAGGCCCAGGCTTCACAAGGAAGCACTTCCGGGAGTCTCAAAGGGCCCTGGGAAGTGCTTCCAGGTTGCCAGCTCAACCACCAGGTGGCTACAGGGGTCTCTCAGGAGGATCTCAGCCTCAAGGTTTCTCCTGTGGGGTTTGTGGCTGGAGGCAGGCGGGGTCCCCTACCCCAAACAGAGAATTTAGGAAGAAAGACATGACTTGGTCCTCTCCTCCATCCTCTTCTCATCCAGGAAATGCCAGGTGGAGCAAATAAAGAAGGATGTCCAGTTGAATCTGGACTACAGGTAAAGAAAGGATACTGAAAAGTGGTGTGAGGTTTGTCAGCAACCCACATTTAACTGGATGTTCTGTATTTTATCTGGCAACTCTATCCCTTCCCCTCTGGGGCCATGGAGCTGGCCACTCCCTCCTACTCTCCCACCCCCACCCCCTCACCTGTCAGGGAGGCAGCCTCCTCAGCCTGCATCCCAGAGTGTTAAGAGGATAATGAGAAAATAGATGGGTAGCTGCTTTCCAGAAAGATGGCTAATTAGCCTGGCTGGTGAACATGTGGTTCCCATGCCCCAGCTGTGCAAAAAGACTCTCCTCTAACTTCCAGCTTAAACTAGAAGACAACACTAGGGCTGCTGGACAGAGAGAGGTTGTCCTTACTTCCTGCTCTCCATGGCGTCTCCTCCAGTGGATTTGGGCATCATTTTATTGGGACCACATTTTTAAACTGAACTCCTCAGAGCCAGATCCCACGCTTAATGGGAGATTTGGGGATAAAGCCACTTCATCCCCAGTTGAGAATATGCATCCTCTTCACCTGTCCTGCCCCTCCCCTGTCAAGTTCCCCACCTGCAGCAGTAATCATGGCTACAGCTCCTGTTCGCTCAGGTCAGTCAGTCAGTTCAGTTGCTCGCCAAGGTATTAGATTGCTATTTTGGTCACTGGTGTTTGTTTCGTATTTATTTATTCAGCTGTGGTGTGCAGTATGTACGACCTAGGACCAAACCTGTGCCCTCTGTATTGGATGCTTGAAGTCTTAACCACTGGATCACCAGGGAAGCCCCTGATGTCTGTTAATAGGCTGCTTCCAAGATTTGCCCCAAGATGAGCACTCTGCTCTGAGCCCTTTGCCAGACTGTGATGCATATCTGATTAAGGACAGCGGGAAGGAGGAGCACTCCTCTGCAAGTGGTGGGTGGGCAGGATGGGGAAGGCAAATCTCTTGGCTGGCCACGGCTTGGGTCCACATTGTACTTTGTCTGCCAGTGGGCAGGTGGAAGCAGGTACAGGCTCCCTGTGGTAACCTGGTCCAAGCTCTGATCCTCAGAAGTGCAGCTGGAAAGATTTCCAAAGGAGCACCGCTCTTTTGAATCCTTCAGGGGCTGGAGGTAGGAATGGCTGTGTATATTGGCAAGACGAGAAGTGTGGTTTTCCCCATGTGGCGGAATCACTCTCATTTCCAAACATGATACAGGGCATAATGGCCATTGGTAATGACCACATTAGCATTATGGAGCAATATATCTACAATAAATTAAGACTGCTTTGCAATTAGTACCGATGATCATAGCTGTGGAGACAAATGGCATATGTGCTAATTAAATAATTTGTCACTTAACTGTTAAACAAATAATTCAGGCTCTTTACATTACAAATTGCTATCTCCAGAGCACCACCATGGGCCATTAACTCCAGGAAGGAATGGTGTGCCATGCCCACAATGATGGGGGAACTTGGCCTCGATTGCAGGATAAAAAGGGACAGAGGAAAACTCACATGGACTAAAACTCCTGGGAAGAAGAAAACTTGGAAGCTTTCTTGGAAAACATGTCCCAGGGGGACAGAACACTCCCTGCCACTCAGGAAATGTTTGGAAAATAGCCCAGCCCAGTGTTAAGATTTCTCAGCTCTGTCAGATGCCTCCTACTGAACAAAGTCATTGGATTGGTAGGAGCCAATAAACACGCTGTCACGTCATGTCTTGACTTGGTCTTGGTCTTTAGCCACAACCCCTTCCCCAATGGCAACATATTTTTCATGGTTCCTCTTTTTTCCCCATCAGCCTTCCTTCCCCCACCTCCAACCCATATGCTAATCCATAAAACTGAATTGTGGAATATGCCTTTAATGAGGACCACTGCTAGCCCATAAAATGGCTTTGTGGGAACTATGGGGGATTCAGCCCTGTGCAGAGTGTAGGCAAGCAAGGTGCAGACTGGATTTCAGTCTCTGCTTACCTCCTTGGTCCAGGACTCTTATGCAATGAACAACCTCCCCAACCGTATATGCAATCCTATTCTCTGCTGCCTCTGAAAGCAGGAGAAGTTTGGGGTCATTTCAAGCCCCAGAAAATCCCTAAACCAATGGTCATTATTATTCTTTCTTCCTTGTTCTTTTGTCAGAGTTGTTAACTAGGAGAACTTGATTATGCCTCTTATTCCTAACTTTGTTCTTATACAAGCAGCAGTTTGGTCAGACAAGAGGAGAAAGAAAGCAGTGAGGATTTTGTGTCATCATTCATTGATCAAATCTTTCCTCAGGTGCCACATTTCCAAGGAGTATTCAGCACTAGGGTGGTACTGAGTGTAAGGAATCATGTAATGTAACCATTTGGGGCAAAACACTCTGGTATATAAGTTTCTTGCAAAGTGACTCCATTGCAGTACATTTCTACAAGGCAGGAAAGAGACTCAAATGAAGCTGGAAAATTGAGTCTTTGGCAGGAAGTTGAATCCTTGAATAATTTCAGGTTAGGGCTTAATAGCTACTTTGGGGTAGAATATGGGAGGAACAGAGAGGAACCCACACTATGTTCAATTGTTTTAAGAATCTGTTTGAACAAAAAAAGACTGTAATAGAGCCAAGTTTGTCAGCAGATGATAACTTATGTACCAAAAGGCCATTCCATTTCTTTGATAAGGTGAAATCTAGCTTTATCCCAAAAGGATTTGGGCACAGAGAATCTCAGCTAACATCACATAGGAGAAAGCTGGGCACATGGAAAGTGCTCAGTAAAAACTAGCTCTTGTGAGTGGATAAAAGATATGGTACACGTATATGATGGAGTACTACTCAGCCATTAAAAAGAATGAAATAATGCCATTTGCAGCAACATGTGTGGACCTAGAGACTGTCATACTCAGTGAAGTAAGTCAGAGAAAGAGAAATGTTGAATGACATTGTTTATATGTGGAACCTAAAAAGAAATGATACAAATGAGCTTACAAAACAACAGAAAGAAAGCCACAGGTTCAGAGAACAAACTTATGGTTGCCAGTGGGGAGGATGCGGGAAAGGGATAGTTAGAGAGTTTGGGATGGACATGGACACACTGCTATATTTAAAAGGGATAACCAACAAGGACCTACTGTATAGGACATGGAACGCTGCTCAGTGTTATGTGGCACCCTAGATGGGAGGAGAGTTTGGGAGAGAATGGATATATGTATATGTGTGCTGAGTCCCTTTTCTGTCCACCTGAAACTATCACAATATTGTTAATTGGCTATTCCTCGGTACAAAATAAAAAGTTTTAGAAATAACTAGCTCTTGTTATTGTCATTATTATAATTGCTGTTATCAATTATAACTGAATTTTGTATCATTGAGTGTCTTCTCCAGCATTTGGTAACATTTGTTGCATATCAGGCGTGTGCAGAGTGGGGGAGGCAAATTCCCATGAAGCGATGTTGTTTATGTTTTTAATAATTTCAAAAAAGTTTTTGTTAGTGTATAGTTGCTTTACGATGTTGTGTCAGTTTCTGCTGTACAGCAAAGTGAATCAGCCGCATGTATACATATATACCCCTTTTGGGGTTTCCCTCCCATTTAGGTCCCCACAGAGCACTGACTAGAGGTTCCTGTGCTGTATAGCAGGTTCTCAGTAGTTATCTGTTTTATACACGGTAGTGCATATGCGTCAACCCCAATCTCCCAATCCATCTCACCCTCACCTCCCCCCTTGGTATCCATAAGTTTGTTCTCTTCATCTGTGTCTCTATTTCTGCTTTGCAAATAGGTTCATCTGTACTGTTTTTCTCAATGGACATGAGTTTGAATAAACTCTGAGGGTTGATGATGGACAGGGAGGCCTGGTGTGCTGCAGTCCATGGGGTCGCAAAGAGTCGGACATGACTGAGGGACTGAACTGTACGTTTTTCTAGATGCCACATATTATGTGTTAATATATGATATTTGTTTTTCTCTTCCTGACTTACTTCACTCTGTATGACAGTTTCTGGCTCTATCTATGTCTCTGCAAATGCCACGATTTTGTCCCTTTCTGTGGCTGAGTAGTATCCCATTGTGTGTATGTGCTACATCTTGTTTATCTATTCGTCTATTGATGGACCATGACTTTAAAAGAACTGTCTCCTGAAGACTGTTCACACATCGGGAGATGTAGAGGAGTTCAGGGAAACTCAAGAGGCCTTTGAAGCATCACCGGGACACACGCTGCTTTTCCTGCAGCCACAGGACGCGTTATTCTCTGCAGCTTTCTTGGCAGCCTCCCACTTGCTGGGACTTTCATCTGCCCAAATAGGACTGGGATGCGAGGACGAAGCACCCAAACCAGCCAGCACCCTGCAAGTGGCGGCGAATCCTTAGAGACAACGCAGAGACTAACGCGTTCAGCCTCTTCTCCAGAGAGAAGACATGGAAGCGAGTGTGAGAAAACAGCGCCCCTAAACCGGCTGCTCTCGCCTCCTCTGTGTGGGCTGTGCCTCTTCCTCCCACCCCGACTCCATTTGCTGACATAGATGAAGTCCAGAGTGTCCTTTCCTCCTGATACTAATCAGGACTCAGATATTTCACCGACCATTGACTTCTTTCTGGTATAAGGTATTTTTGGTCATGTAATCTTCGTGTCTCTTAAAGGAGATCTGTGGTGAGAAACCTGTTGGGGCAGGGTCTTGTGTAACCCCAGCGAGAACAATGCAGGAGTCTGAAAAGATCATTAGTAAGTAAAAGCTTAGATTCCTGAACAGATTCTTGACTGTCCGAGGGCATGCAATCTGGGACACAGAGGGCACTAGCTAGCCCCTCATCCACTGGCTAACCCAATTAGACTACGTTCTATCTTTTATGACAAGTTACTAAATTTTGTTCATTCTAGGCTCTTATTCACTTTGAGAATCAAATTAAAATTTTTAATCTTCAATGTCACTTAGTCATAGTGAGTCCCTAAAGCATATGTATACAGTAGGTGTATGTTTAACTTAAGGATATATTAAATTTTTTGTCATATATTTCTAGAACCTTGAAAAATATGGTCAGCACTGTAAAAAGATAACTCATTTTTACCAATGTATATTCTCTCATTTGAAAATCAAATAGCACTTAAATGGATTTTAAGGAATGAACACAATGTTTTGTTCCCAATTCTGGAATCTCACTTTCATGCCCCTGCAAGGAATTTCAACTATTTGATCTGGGGTTTTCTTCTTCTGGAATTTATCTCCATATTTCCAGATGGTATGCTTCTAGGAGATTTCCTTGGTTATATTTTTCAATACTTTCTTAAATTATATTTTAATTCAGTTATTTTAATTTTCAAGAACTCTCATTCTCTAACTGATCTACTTTTATATCTTCCTGTTCTTGTTTCATGAATGAATATCTAAAAATCACAGTTTTATTACAACAATGTCTACTTAGAAAAGTATACTGAATTGTCTCTTTTTCCTCTGGGCTTATCTTTGTTCATTTTGTCTTCATTTTTCCCTTTGGAGCTTTCCTCAGATTTAAGAGGGATGCCCTAGACAGCCCCCTGGATCTCTGGATACATGATGTGGCAGAAGCAGCTTTTATATCAAGAGCATTTGTTAAAGTTTTCCAGCAAGGGTCACCACCTGACAGAGCTATGTAATTATTTCTTTGTCTTGCATTTCCTCCTGGTCTTGAATAAGTGCCATGAAAACAGAAGTTGGTTTGGAAGAAGAGTGGAGAAGACTCTTGAGAGTTCCTTGGGCTGCAAGGAGATCAAACAAGTCAATCCTCAAGGAAATCAACCTTGAATGTTCATTGGAAGGATTGATGCTGAAGCTGAAGCTCCGATACTTTGATCACCTGATGCGAAGAGCTAACTCACTGGAAAAGACCTTGACATTGGGAAAGACTAAGGGCAGGAGGAGAAGGGGACAACAGAGGATGAGATGGTTGGATGACATCACCAACTCAATCGACACGAGTCTGAGCAAGCTGTGAGAGATAGTGAAGGACAGGGAAGCCTGGCACGCTGTAGTCCATTGGGTTGCAAAGAGCTGGACGTGAGAACTGAATGACAGTCTGCTCTCTGGTGGTCTTATCTGGAATGAAGAATGCTGACATCTTCCACTTGTTGGGGGGGGGGTTCATTCTTTAAAGAGCTGGAAGATACATTGCTGTGCGTATGCCTCGAGAAGGAATGAGAACCCTGCCCCAAGGTTGCACTATTGTTTCTTGGCTGCTCCTCCCTTGTCTCAGCATCACCCCACACCCTCCTTCTCTGATCAGCAACTGGTCAAACCTGACCTTTGGAATTCAGGGAAGGTCATAGAGGTTGGAAACTATTCCCTACAAACAAGAAATGGAGTGCTTGGAAAGGCTTCTGTGCTGCCCAGGAGTCCCACACGTTGCTTCACATTTCCAATTGGACCAGAAACGTGAAGAATGGGTAGATAAATGTCAGGCAGGGGTAGGAGGGGAGAGGAGAGAAAGCACTCTGAAAAGAGGCGCAGAGAAGTTGCCCTCCCAGTGCCTTACAGATCATCCATCTGATACTCTTCAAATTGGGCATCACTAAGGCAGTGGCACCTCACTCCAGTACTCTTACCTGGAAAATCCCATGGATGGAGGAGCCTGGTAGGTTGCAGTCCATGGGGTCGCTAAGAGTCGGACACGAATGAACACCTTCACTTTGACTTTCACTTTCATGCATTGGAGAAGGAGATGGCAACCCACTCCAGTATTCTTGCCTGGAGAATCTTAGGGATGGGGGAGCCTGGTGGGCTGCCGTCTAAGGGGTCACATAGAGTCATACACGACTGAAGTGACTTAAGAACAGCAGCAACCACTCACATATCATGAGATCAGTTTAATGGGTCTTGACTAGCATTTAATGGGTCTTGACTAGCATGAAATAGACTGTATCATAGATAGCTAGGTTAGTTTGGTGAAATTTAATTCCAGGAGCAAATGTATATATGTGTGAATATAAATTTCAGTCCAGTTCAGTCGCTCAGTCATGTCTGAACCTGTGACACCATGGACTGCAGCATGCCAGGCCTCCCAGTCCATTACCAACTCCCAGAGTTTACCCAAACTCATGTCCATTGAGTCAGTGGACATGACCATCTCATCCTCTGTCATCCCCTTCTCCTCCTGCCTTCAATCTTTCCCAGCATCAGGGTCTTTTCAAATGAGTCAGCTCTTCTCATCAGGTGGCCAAAATATTGGAGTTTCAGCTTCAAAGTCAGTCCTTTCAATGAACACCCAGGACTGATTTCCTTTAAGATGGATTGGTTGGCTCTCCTAGCAGTGCAAGGGACTCTCAAGAGTCTTCTCCAACACCACAGTTCAAAGCATTAATTCTTTTGCACTCAGCTTTCTTTATAGTCCAACACTCACATCCATACATGAATACTGGAAAAACCATAGCCTTGACTGGACAGACCTTTGTTGACAAAGTAATGTCTCTGCTTTTTAATATACTGTCTAGGTTGGTCATAATTTTCCTTCCAAGGAGTAAGCATCTTTTAATTGCATGGCTTAATCTTAACTAAAAACATAAAAAGTTTCAAAGGCACTGCTCTAGAATGGACCTTCCTCTAAATCTAGGATCTTCCTCTTTGGGGTATATACCTTCCTGCCACATATCACCCACCTCCTCTTCTCTAGGACTGCTACTGAGTACATACTGCTTCACTGGGAGGCCACTGATAGCATCAGCTGCTAAAATCCAGCTTAGGTCCTTTTGTTCAGTCTGAGAAATTATGTAAATCAGCCCACCTTGTCTTTTTTATTTTGAAAAGTTTAAAGACACCAAAAAGTCCACAGAATAACATCCAAACATCCAGAATTCACAACAGTTAACATATTTTCAAATGTGTTTTCAGTGGTTTTTTTTTTTTTTAAAGGAAGACTCTTCTCACTGTTCCCATCCCATTCCTCTTCCAACTTCCATATTTGCTTGTATACTTCTTGGTCATTTTTTTTTTTAATTAGAGTATAGTGGCTTTACAATATTGTATTTGTCTCTGCTATACAATGAAGTGAATCACCTATATTTATACATATATCCCATCCCTCCTGACCTCCCTCCCACCTCCCCCATCCCATCCCTCTAGGTCATCACAGACACATCCCCAAAGAAGACACACAGATGGACAAGAGGCACATGAAAAGATGCTCAAAAGCGTTAATTATTAGAGAAATGCAAGTCAAAATTACAATAAGGTGTCACCTCACACAGGCCAGGATGGCCATCATCAAAAAATCTGCAATAAATATGGCAAAGGATGTGGCGAAAAGGTAAACCTCTGTTGGTGGGAATATTAACTGATATAGTCCCTATGGAGAACTGTATGGAGGAGAACAGTATGGAGGTTCCTTAAAATTTTTTGTTTGTTTTTAATGTTTTCATATGCATCTGGGAACACAAGGTGTTATTTGGTTGGGGGCTTTGAGTTTTTATCAGTGTATGAATGTATCAGTCTGGGTCTTGTTTTCTTTACTGAGAACTGAAGTCTTGAGATCACAGGCAAAGTTCTCAATCCAAAGGAATGGCACCCAGACTTCAAGAAAATAATCTGCCCACCGATTGTGCTTAAGGGAGCCGTCTTCTGTTTCTGAAATTTGCCGATGAAACATCTGCTTGCATCTGCAGAATATTTCCTTCTTATTCCCTTTGATTTCAAGGTTGCTCCCAGTAACCCAGGCAGGGAAAGGAACAGTTGAATTGTGCTTAATTCCACCTGAGGGAACGTGCGCATCCTCCCAGCCTGGGGATTTGCACCACCCCAGTCCTTACCCTGAGCATGTCACTGGGAAAATCTGGAGCCTGAAGGGCTAAAGACCAGTTTTGGCAAAGAAGGAAGGGCAGCTTTAGGATGAGATCACCTAAGTCTGAGTTTTTTTTCAAGCCTAGACTTCTAGAACTCTCCTATAATGCCAAGACCACTGCACAGGTGTTTTTCAGGCATTCTTTTATTCAGCCTGCCAACATCTGTTGAGCACCTACTTTACGCTCTGAAGCAGTGTGACCAGTGGTTAAGGGAACGGAATTTGACTTCAAGACTGGAACTCTAGCTCTGGCTGTGTGTCTTTGGGCAAGTGACGTACCTCTCTGAACCTCAGTTCCTTTACTGCTATAAGGAGAGTTATCACACTACCTACTTAAGAACGGCTTTAAGGACCAAACGAATTGATGAGTATAAAGAGGGCTGGGCACAGAGGGAGAATTCAGTAACTGTTAGCTGTTTTCGTTTTACAATTGTTGCTTTTAATCAGACATTGCACTGGCCGCCAGCCGTCCCCAGGTTTTTTGGCTAAAGGGAGCAGTTTCATAGAAGACAATTTGTCATGGAAGAGGGGGATAGTTTGGAGATAATTCAAATGCATTACATTTATTGTGCACTTTATTTCCAATCTAATGCTGCTGATTTGATCGGGAGGTACTAGTCCCTGGCTGGGAGGTTGAGGATGCCTGCACTACACTCTGGAGAGCCTGAAATGAATAAAACCCATTCCTGCCCTTGAGCTTCATAGACAAGTAGGCTGCCTCTAGACTCCTTTCTTCCTTAATATCGCACGACATATTTTTTTAAAAAGCAAGAAGTACAGACTACCTCCATAGGTTGCCAAGATGATTCTTAGAGTTTTTTAGAGGAAGAGGGTGGGAACAGACAAGGATTCATATTAAAGTGGCTGACCATCACCTTGGGCAAAGTCAAGGATCGGCAGAGGAAAAGTCTACAACCTCTTCCCTAGGGACTTTGGCTGTGCTGGGGCTCTAATCTGATCCAGAGACTTGCTCAGGATCTAAGACAACATTTCAATCCCAAATCTGGGCAACTGTGATTTTCCTTAGTGACAAACTCTATTGCTCCTGGTGGGAAAATGGGGTAGAAAGACAATTGCCACTTACTCCTACATTTGATGAGACTTTGGCAAGATTGACAAGAACGCTACATTTTCTCCAGACTCTACTTGCTCCCACTCTGACTTTGTCTAAATATTGCATTATTATTCTTTAAAAGGATATTTTTCAAAGATAGAATTGCTGACTTTAAAATTTAATAAAAAAAGTCTGTTCTCTTGGTTGTTGTAGTAATCCCTACATTTTAAAATGCATTTTCATTTGCATCCGCACTCAACCTCAAAATCTACAGCACATATGTCCATCCGGGAAGGCAGCACAGCAATCGCCAGACAAGGAGAACAGCAAAGCATCAATTACAGTACATAGCTATGCAAATAAAATGTCTTATGATTAAATAAATAAAATGTATTATGTCTTTTTTATGAATTTTATACTTAATTTTACATCTTACTATTTTAAATAAATCAGTGCCAGAATTTGCCGGTTGGGAAATCTGTTTTGTAAATAAAATAGCCCAGATATTTATGTCAATGGTAGAGAAACTGAATCAAACCAGAAAAGGTTCAGGTGCAGGGGTTGGTGAGATGGGGGGCAGGTGGGAACGTCTTCCCCAAATTTTGAATCAAATCTTTGGTCCAGATCCCAGCTCTACACACAGTTTCCTTGGCAGTCAGACACCTTCCTGCTTGGGTACTGGGAGGGGAGAGATCTTTGAATGATACTCATGGGTCACTTTCAGATGGGATCAGAACCCAGGGCACAGAAGGAAGGGAAAGAGCCAAAAAAAAAAAAAAAGCTAGAATATTCTGATGGAGGCAGCACGGAATTCTTGATATCCTAGTGTCATTTTACTTACAAGATTTTCATTTTTGAAAGAAAACTTTGAAAAAGTCACTATAAAAAAGCTGAAGGAGGCTTTTCTGGTGGCTCTGTGGTAAATAACCCACCTGCCAATGCAGGAGACGCGGGTTCCAACTCTGATCAGGGAAGACCCCACACGCTGTGGAGCCACATTTATTGAGCCTGTGCTCTAGAGCCTGGGAACTGCAACTCCTGAGCCCATGGGCTACAACCATTGACGCCTGGTGCCCTAGAGCCCTGCTCCCCAGCGAGAGAAGCCCCCGCAGTGAGAAGTCCTGGCAAGGCAACTAGAGAGTAGCCCTCATTTGCCGCAACTAGAGAAATGCCCTCGCGGCCACAAAGACCCAGCACAGCCAAAATTAAGTGAATGAATGGATAAAATTACTTTTAAAAAGCTGGAAAATAGAGGCCATTTTAACGCAATCGAAATAACGACCATTTTAATGTTTCTGTATTCCAATTTGTTGGCCTACATGCATTTATAATTTTATAGTTATAATTATATAGTGGATAACAACTTGTGATCTCCTTTCCTCCTGAACGTTGCCAGGCAGCTTCAGAGTCTTCCAAGCAGTTATTTTAATGGTGCATAATATTTTATTGAATATATTTATCATCACGAAGACACTTCCTTATCAATGGGTATTCTAAAGGAGGAAAAATAATTCCCTTCCACCTTTCTGAATTAGCTGAGGCTTCTGTAAGGAAAGACAGAATGACAAGAGAAAAGCAAACAGAAGTTCATGAGTCTACCTCATGATTCTTGAGAGATACGAGGGAAAAATTAGTCACTCCGCAGGTGCTTAGAATTCAGGGTTAAATGACAACTTAATAAGGATAAAGGAGGAGGGAGGGCAGCCTTCTAGGAGACAGTGAGTAGCTTTTAGGAAAGATGAAGGGGCTCTCAAAAGACAGGGTAGAGAGTTGGGTATTTGTGACAGAGTTTGTCTGGCTGTGGTCCTGACTTCCGGTCTCCCCTGTGGTGAGTCAGTTACTCTGATTGATGAAAACCCAAAGGAGGAGACTGAGGTGTTGTGTTCCTTTTGGAGGCTCTGTCCAGATAAAAAGAGTGAGTTCAGAGAAAGCCTCTTCCTGCCTTTGCTGTTTATCAAGTGCTTCTAAAACAAAGTCCCCCTCAAATCCAATCCCCTTACTCCGATTATGATTTATCTCTCTCCAAAACTGTATTCTCTTTCTTGTCCTCTCTGACCTCAATCGTGTGCTTTCGAGCATGGGTGCCTAGTCCTTCAGTCGTGTCCGACTCTATGCACACCTGTGGACTGTAGCTCGTCAGGCTCCTGTGTCCATGGGCTTGTCCAGGCAAGAATACTGGAGTGGGTTGCCATTTCCTCCTCCAGGGGATCTTCCCGACTCAGGGATCAAACCTGTATCTCTCATGTCTCCTGCACGGGCAGGCAGGTTTTTTACCACTAGAGCTGCCTGCAATCATGTACTAACTGAACACTAATCAACCAGAGCCAGGTGACTAAAATTGCTCTTGCCAATAACATGGTCAATGTACTAAAACTGTTAGTGTAGATCTCATCATGAAAGTACACACTCAGGTTGTTTCTCCAGGACAAGAAGAGCTCGCAGACCCCCAAGCCGTGGGCCACCTGACATGAGAATTCTAAACTGGGGACAACCCGACTCCCAAACTACGATTAAAAAATGTCACAGGTAATGACTAATCCCAGCTTTTGTGCTTCTCCTTTGGTAAAAGAAAAAAGGAAAAACTCAGAGACCAGGTGGGAGTGGATCCAAAGCTTGTCCCCCTCTCCCTTGCTGAGTGCCTGGCAATAAACTCTGTGGCTTCCTTCACCACAGCCCTGCATCAGAAGATGGGCTTTGCTGTATGTGGGGTTTGGTTCAGTAACACCTACAGCTCAAAATAATCAGTATACCAAAGTGGCGTACTTTAGCATGACATGTCCTGAACTCCTAGTCACCTTTTGAGGTGGCACATTCTGCTATCATGCAGCACTGAGATTTCTAGTTTTCCCCAATTATAAATAAATAACTGAAGGTTATACATGTATGCACATATATATGTAGCTACATAGGGTTGGCCAAAGTGTTTGAGCTTTCCATAACATCTTGTAGAAAAATCCGAATGAAAATTTTGGCCAATCCAGAATCTACATACACATATATGTTCATGTGTATTCATGTATGATTTGCATATATATATATATGCACACACTTTTCAACTAATGGGAAGTTTCTTAGCTTTCAGTGTTGTTGTTGTCTAGTTGCTCAACTAACAACTCTTTGTGACTCCATGACTGTAGTTGGCCAGGCTCCTCTGTCCATGGGATTTCCCATCACAAGAATACTGGAGTGGGTGCCATTTCTTTCTCTGGAGGATATTCCTGACCCAGGGCTTGGACCTGTGTCCCCTGCATCGCAGGCAGATTCTTTACTATTGAGCCACTTAGGGAAGACCAGGTTTCAACAATCATTCTTCCACAATTAGCTCTTACATAGATTTACTCGTTTAACCTTTTTTAAAATTTTATTTTTATTTTTGCCTCCCTGGGCCTGCCTTGCTGTGCTCAGGCGTTCTCTCGCTGCAATGCACAAGCTTCTCATGGAGGAGGCTTCTCTTGTTGGGGGGGCACAGGCTTCAGTAGTTGCAGCTGGTGGGCTTCAGGGTGCAGGCTCGGTAGTCGGGGCACACAGGCTTACTCCAATGTGTGGAGTCTTCCTGGACCAGGGACTGAACTCATATCCCCTGCCCTGGCAAGCAGATTCTTTACCACTGGCCCACCAGGGAAGTCCTGCTCATTTAATTTTGACAACCACCATAAAGATAGGTATAACCAACAACCTCTTCAGAGCTAAGGACAGAGGTGTAAGTAACACGCTGATGGTCAGCAGCAGGGACACGAGGCCTCAAACCCCAGTCTGACTGCTGAGCCCTCTCTCCTTGACCTCAGCGCTATGCAGCCTCTCACCCTCCATTGTGTGAGATTCTGTACTTCGTGCAGTCAAACAGAAGTGTGGTGGAAAATTCACACCCTCCTCCTGCCGTGGTCTCTCACACACACACACACACACACACACACACACACACACACACAAACAAACACACAAACACAGTGTTTATACTCATACTCCTGAATTTCTTCCCTACAACTGGGCTGTGACAGGACTTTAAAGTCAGCCAAATGCAGGGGGAGGAAGCCGGGTCTGTATTTTAATTTTTTTGTTCCAATCTGTGAATTAGAAGTCCCCATTTTCCCATCCTGGTCACGGAGTAGTCCCAAATGGTCCCTGAGCAGAAGGGAGAGATTTACCAGGCTGAATCCTGGTCCAAGTCAGAGAGAAAAGTATTCTTTAGAAAGACATCTTCTGATGATTATTTTGAGAGACTTTCTGGTAATCCCCAGCAAATCTGCATGTTAATAGGAATCATTTACTCAAAGCAGGGGTCCAAGAAAATAGCTTTACATAATAGCAGTAGCTTGATTTGATTACTTCAATTTGATTCTTGCTATAGAATTAAAGGTAAAGCCAAGCTTTTGGAAGTTTTACAGGACAATAAACAAAGCGGGAATAGTAAATTAAGAAGAACTCTGGTTTCAACCTGCACATCTTTATTACTTCTAATGAGCAGGGAGATGTATACAGGCTCAGAGAGTAAAACCCATTGATAATCTCCTTAGCATTCTGGATAATTTATCAGTTTCTTTCCCACACTGAAGGCTCTAAGCCCGTCTAATATTCGTTAAGTTTTCTTGGCAGCTTCTCCATAAATGAAGCGATTTTCTTTCTCATAAAAGCAATGTATTTTTTTCACTTGCTTCCCAAAATATTGATCAACATTTCCAGTAGCACTTGGCCATTTTGAGTCATAGCAGCAATTTTTTTAAAAATGATGTTATACTCACAGAAGAATGAGCTTCCCAGATGGCCCTAGTGGTAAAGAACCTGCCTGCCTGTGCAGGAGATGAAAGAGAAGCAAGTTCTATCCCTGGGTTGGGAAGATCCCCTGGAGGAGGGCATGGCAACCCACTGCAGTATTCTTGCCTGGAGAATTCCATGAACAGAGGAGCCTGGAGGGCTATAGTCCATAGGGTCGCAAAGAGTTGGACACAACTGAAGCGACTTAGCATGCAAAATGCACAGAAGATTTGCAAAAATAGTCCAGAGGTTCCTATATGCTTTATACTCACTTTCTCTTTAGCATTTGACATAATCTTGGAACAATTATCAAAATTAAAAAAAATTAATCTCCACATGATATTATTCTCTAAGGTACAGAACTTATCACATCATCTGTTTTTCACTTAGGTCCTTCTTCAGTTCCAAGGTCTGGTTCAGGGTACCACGTTTTGAACAGAGGAGCCTGGAGGACTATAGTCCATAGGGTCGCAAAGAGTTGGACACAACTGAAGCGACTTAGCATGCAAAATGCACAGAAGATTTGCAAAAATAGTCCAGAGGTTCCTATATGCTTTATACTCACTTTCTCTTTAGCATTTGACATAATCTTGGAACAATTATCAAAATTAAAAAAAATTAATCTCCACATGATATTATTCTCTAAGGTACAGAACTTATCACATCATCTGTTTTTCACTTAGGTCCTTCTTCAGTTCCAAGGTCTGGTTCAGGGTACCACGTTACATTTAATCATCATGTCTTCCTAGCCTTCTCCAATCTATGACAATTTCATACTCTTTCCTTGATTTCATGACCTCAACCCTTTTGAAGAGTACCAGTCAGTTATTTTATAGAAGGCCCCTTTTAGTTTGGGTGGCTCTAACAAAGCACCATAAATTGGGTAGTTTACACAACAGACCTCTAATTCTCACACAGCTCTGGAGGCTAGAAGTTCTTGGTGAGGACCCACTTCTGGTTAACAGTCACCCACCTTCCTCTTATATCCTCATATGTTGAGAGGGATATCATCTCTTTCATAGCCCTTCTTAGAGGGCACAGATCTCATTCATGAGGGTACCAGCCTCATGACCTAATCACCTCAAAGGTCTCACCTCCAAATGCCATCACATGGGGGCCAGGCCTGCAATGTATCATCATCAGTTCAGTTCAGTCGCTCAGTCGTGTCCGACTCGTTGCAGCCCCATGGACTGAAGCATGCCAGGCCTCCCTGTCCATCACTAGCTCCTGGAGTTTGCTCAAGCTCATGTCCATTAAGTCAGTGATGCCATATGACCATCTCATCCTCTATCATCCCCTTCTTTTCTAGCCTTCAATCTTTCCCAGCATCAGGGTCTTCCCGAGGAGTCAGTTCTTCACATCAGGTGCACAAAATATTGGAGTTTTAGCTTCAGCATCAGTCCTTCCAATGGATATTCAGGACTGATCTCCTTTAGGATGGACTGGTTGGATCTCCTTGCAGTCCAAGGGATTCTCAAGTGTCTTCTTCAACACCACAGTTCAAAAGCATCAATTCTTCAGTGCTCAGCTTTCTTTATAGTCCAACTCTCACATCCATACATGACCACTGGAAAAACCATAGCTTTGACTAGACGACCTTTATTGGCAAAATAATGTGTCTGCTTCTTAATATGCTTTGTAGGTTGGTCGTAACTTTTCTTCCAAGGAGCAAGCGTCTTTTAATTTCATGGCTGCAATTACCATCTGCAGTGATTTTGGAGCCTAGAAAAATTAAGTCAGCCACTGTTTCCCTATCTACATCACCATCAGGGAGACACAGACTTTCAATCCGTAGCATGCCTCCATTTGGGCTTGCAATGTGCTCTCACGATTAGGTTGGAGTTACGCATCATGGGGAGGGAAACTCAAGGTGACTGATGTGTCCTTCTCAGCTTGCTATGTCCACCCCAATGACCTGGCTAAGGTGCTATCAGTCAGGTTCTTCACTGTAAACTTACTACTTCTTCCTTTGTGATTATTAAATACTTCGAGACTATGTAAATAACCCATTTCTGCTTAAACATTCACAGCAATACTTTCTGTCCTCCAAAGCAATAGATTAAACTCAGCTAAATGTCAAAATGATGTCAGTGGGAACTTTGGGATCTGTGGAGGGCACAGGCGTCTCATAGCCATTCACTCCTGGAATCCCAGCATTCCACGAAAGGGCTCATGACTAGCGTTCATGACTTCCTCCACCAGTTGTCTGGTAACTGGACATTGTGATTTGGGGTTTTCCAAGCTAGGAGTAGAAACTTGCTTCCTATCGTAGCATGACTTAGTTTTCTCCCCAGAGTCATAGCTGTGTTTGATGTGACTTAAGAATAAAATATAATTAAATAATACAAATAAACTTATTTACAAAACAGAAGCAGATTCTCAGACTTAGAGAACGAACTTCTGCTTGGCTGGGGGAAGGATGGGAGGAAGGGATAATTAGGGAGTTTGGGATAGACTCGTACACACTGCTGTATTTTAAATGGAAAACCAACAAGTAACTACTGTATCACATAGGGAACTCTGCTCTATGTTATGTGGCAGCCTGGATGGGAGGTGAGTTTGGGGGAGAATGGATGCATGTATATGTATGGCTGAGTCCCTTTGCTGTTCACCTGAAAAATAGTATTGTAACAATTGACCTATTTGATATTATATTTTATTTTTCTTGAATTCTTTTATTATTGTATGTTAACGACCCCCTCCCTTTCTGCATTCGGATCCGTTACTTTATTTCACACAAGTTTCTGACTAACTAATTACGATACGAAACCGTCAGTGTCTACTACAGTAGTCTACAGGATTTCTTACATTGACCTTTTAGTTAGACGTTTAGTCTTTTTACCACATTGGGAATTTCTCCTCTGTGAGGAGAGCTTTCTCCTTTTTTTGGGTTGTCTTTTGTTCAGTTCAGTCGCTCAGTCATGTCCATCTCTTTGTAGTGAAGAATTTTCCACAGTGTGTTGTGATCCACACAGTCAAAGGCTAGGTGTGTCAATGAAGCAGAAATAGATGTTTTTCCAGAACTCTCTTGCTTTTTCAATGATCCAAAGGCTGTTGGCAATTTGATCTCTGGTTCCTCTGCCTTTTCTAAAATGAGCTTGAACATCTGGAAGCTCATGATTCATGTACTGTTCAAACCTGGCTTGGAGAATTTTAAGCATTACTTTGCTAGCATGTGAGCTGAGTGCAATTGTGTGATAGTCTGAAAAATATTTGGCATTGTCCTTCTTTGGGATTGGAATGAAAACTGATTTTTTCCAGTCTTTTGGCCAATCCAAAATTGGCCAAATTTGCTGTTAATATTGAGTGCAGTACTTTCACAGCATCATCTTTTAGGATTTGAAATAGCTCAACTGGAATTCTATCACCTATACCAGCTTTGTTTATAGAGATGCTTCCTAAGGCCCACTTGACTTCATATTTGAAGATGTCTGATTCTAGGTGAGTGATCACACCATCATGGTTATCTGGGTCATAAAGATTTTTTTTTGTATAGTTCTGTGTACTCTTGCCACCTATTCTTAATATCTTCTGCTTCTGTAAAAGTATGTCTTTTGTAAAATAAGGATATTCTCACTGGATTAGAATTAGAAATGAAGGATGAGGAAAATTATTAGAGAATGAACAAACAAATGGGGAAAATGGGAGCCCAGTGCCCCAGTGGAGATCCAGCTGGTGGCTGATGGAGCCAGACCTGGGAAACTCCTTGTTTGAAATGCAGGTAAAGAAAGAAAGAAATAAGGAAAATGTCTTCCCTGTCTCTCTGTCCTTTTTGTTTCTATTTTGTTGTAATAAAATTATCTTTCTCAGGGTTCTGCAAAAGGAGGATACTGGTATTTTGTTGTTTAGTCTCAGAGTTGATTCTTGCACATCTGTTTATATGGCCTTATCCTTATTTACCAGGGGTACCCACCTAGAATCATGATGAGGTGAAGAAGGAAGAAGAAGAAGAGGAAAAAGGGGATGACCCAGTCTAGAAAAATAGATATTTGTACACAAGGTAGCAATACACACATACACACACATATATACTCACACACCATACCATATGCCATGGAATCTTCCAGGCAAGAAGATTGGAATGAGTTGTCATTTCCTTCTCCAGGTATCTTCCCGACCCAGGGACTGAACCCATGTTTCTTGTGTCTTCTGCATTGGCAGGTGAATTCTTTACCACTAGCACCACCTGGGAAGCCCCATGTAGATATATTGGGTTGGCCAAAAAGTTCATTCCATTTTTTCTGTACCATTTCATGGGAAAAATCTGAACAAACTTTTCAGCCAATCTAATGTATACATTATATATACATCCTTATATTGCTAGAAACTTTTTACTTCTCTCTCTCTGATAGCTACCTTTCATTTGTACCAGGCACATAAAGTATCTGTTTCTCTATTTGGATACAAAACATGCAATCCAGGATATCTGGATGAGGCCCGTGGTATCGAGCATGTTGCTAGCCGGCCAGTTAGATCTATACGATCTTCAAGACCAGCAAAAATCTGAGCAGTGGGGTCCATCTGTGACCTCCCAGCCATGTGGCTGAAGTCAAATGAATATTTGATTTCTATGTGTTGTCTTCATGGTGAAGATCTCACATTATGCCTAAGTCCTTGACTGATGGGTTCAATAAATGTGGCTGCTTTTGAATAAATAAAAGGTATAGTTTTTCTTCTGAAAATATGAAAGAATAGATCCAGGTGCTATATGAAGGAATAGATGATAATGAGAGTCAGCAGCACAAAAACAGAAGAAGAACAACAACAACAAAAAGAAAAACCATTCCATAAGACAAAAATCTGGCTATTCACATATGAATAAATTAGTTTAAAATTCTAACAAAAAGCCATCAGCTAAAGTTGAACTTGTATTTATAAAACTGATTAAGAAGGCAGGGACAGGACCTTCTCTGATAGTCCAGTGGTCAAGACTTCACTTTCAACGCAGGCAGTGTGAGTTCCACCCTTGTTTGGGGAGGTAGGATCCCACATACCTTGCAGCCAGAACTCCAAACAGGAAGCAGAAACAATATTGCAACTAATTCATTGAAGTCGCTAAAAGTGGTTCATTAAAAAAAAAAAAAAAAACTTAAAAAAAAAAGGGCAGGACATGTACAAACTTTTTAAAGTTGTCCTTTTAAAAGTTGTTTTTGCCTAAAATTGTTAGTTTTCAAACAAATTTTGGCACCATCTGAAGTTAAGTGTTGGAGAAGGAAATGGCAACCCACCCCAGTGTTCTTGCCTGGGAAATCCCAAGGACAAAGGAGCCTTAGTAATTTAGAAATGTAATTAATGTGAAACTCCTTTAGCTTTTATTATGCAGATAATCAAGTATTGTTTGAGCTTCTCAACAAAGTCCATGTAAATATCTCTGCTAACCAAAAGGCAGAAGGAACTCTCTACTTATTGGAGCAAAGCTGTGGATGATTTTTTTTCCCCCCAGGTAGGCTGGCTGGGAGCACATGGCTAGATGAGGTTCCCAGCAGCATCTGACCCTGTTCCCCATCACACACACACATCTGTGTCCCCCACTTTGCAGGCACCGACACAGACGTCTCCACAGCAGCTGGTGGGCTGGACCCAACTGGCCAGTGTGGGACAAACAGAACATGTGATTGATGAGAACAGACCCTGGGTCTGCGAGGCAAGCAGTTCCTTGCACAGAGCAAAGGATAAGGGTGGACAGTCAGTTTGGGGGCAAGAAGCCATATCCAACCAACATGCGACACCTTTTCTTTTCCTACACAGACTGGTACTGTCTGTGTTATAAAGCTGCTCAGTGTCCTTCACTGCTATTGTATAAGGCCCAGTCCTGTCCTCTGAGAACAACTCAAATATGAATTTTGAGAGCAGTGGGCAGACTCTAAACAGATTTCCAGTTGATGAGGGGAGGAAGGAACAGAGAGAGAGTTTGATGCTTTTTGTTTGTTTGCTTTAAATTTGGTAGCTAGGTCTTGCTTTTAAAATAAGCTTATCTGGGAATATTGAAAACTGAGACCCACAGTCTCTCCTGGGTGAAGGCCACCATGGTCCAAGAAGTCACGTGGGTCAGGCGGCCAGGGTGTACTGTGATTTGGGTGTAGAAGAAGCAGGGTAGAGAAGGAATGCATTTCACTCATTTCACCCATGTTTATGGTCCTTCGTGAGCTATACGGGCTTCCCTGGTGGCTCAGATGGCAAAGAATCTACCTGCAGTGCAGGAGACCTGGGTTCAGTCCCTGAGATGGGAAGATCCCCTGGAGAAGTGAATGGCTACCCATGCCAGTATTCTTGCCTGGAAGACCCCATGGACAGAGGTGCCTGGAAGGCTATAGTTCATGGAATCACAAAGAGTGACATCACTGAGCAACTGAGCACACACGAGCTATTTGAGGGGACTTCCCTGGTGGTCCAGGAGTTAAGAATCTGCCTTCCAATGCAGGGGACTCGGGTGTGATCCTTGGTCAGGGAACTAAGATCCCACACACTGCAGGACAGCTAAGCCTAGGCGTGCTGCAACTAGAGAAAGCCCGCATGCGGCGGCAATGGAGACCCAGCCGAGCCAAAAAAAAAATCCAAGATTAGCTTTTTTTGCACAAAGGCCAACTCTATTTTGTTTTGATTAGAGTCTCTTTATTAAAGTAATCATTTAATTTCTAACTAGGAACCCAAGTTACTTTACAAGATATAAAGATTAAGATAAACAGATTGGTCGGTGAGCAAGGTTAACAGAAACGCTTAATTGAAGCTGTGCCAAAGAAAGTATCTCCGAACGTTTATTGTTAGACAAAAGTGAAAATGCAAAAAATAGCCACTTTCAATTTAAATAAATTTTTGGCCCATATTTCTGCTATCCTATGTGACAACTGTTTCATTTACTCATGTCTGCATGCATCTTCCCAGGTGGCGAGATGGTAAAGAATCTGCCTGAAGTGCAGGAGATGCAGGAGACCTGGGCTCGACCTCTGGGCTAGGCAGATCCCCTGGAGGAGGAAATGGCAGCCCGCTCCAGTACTCTTGCCTGGGGAATCCCTTGGACAGAGAAGCCTGGTGGGCTCTAGTCCATGGGGTCGTAAACAGTTGGACATGACTGAGCAACTAAACACGGTGTAAAAAACACACACAATGTTTTCATTGATTTTTACTTACAAAAGTAATATTGTAGCATCATTTCAGTCAGTCGGTAGATATGATATTGTTCTTTTCCATGGCCCAAAAAACTTAGCAACTTTGTCATTCTCAGTAGTAGATAATATTCCATTATATCAACATTTCATGTTTTGTTTATCCATTGCCTATTGCTAAATTTTTAGATCATTATATTCAGTTTTTCACTGTCATAAATAAAACTGCTATAAATTATCAATACATACATCATTTCTTCTTTTAAATTACTTCATTGAAATAAATTCCAAAGAATGAGATGACAGGGTCAAAGAGTACAAGCATTTTTATGACCTTTGACCTGCATTGATTGCCAAATGCCCTCCAAAGGCATTGTACTAGTTTCTAAAGAATGAAATATCTGCTTCCCCCATGGTCTTATTAGCATTGAGTTATAGGATTTTTGTGTATTTTATTTCTCCAGTCTCAATGGGTTGAGATTAAATACTATACTCATGAGAGTATTATTATAAGTATTAATAGCTGCAAAATTTATTGATTACTTAATAACACTTAGGATATAAAGAGAGGAAAAGAAAACAGAAAAAGCAAGCCAAATCAAATACTTGCTTAGTGGTGCTAAATGCCTTTGCATATTAAGTATCTGTGAACACTCCAAGCTTCAATACTGAGAACAAAGGAATCGGCCCTGAAAGAGTTAGAATCACTTAGGTACCCCAGAGTCAGATAACTCAAACTTAACTTTATGAATACCTTCATACACTCACAAAGCTTGAAACTTTGTTAAAAGATTGAGACTAAGGGAAATGAACACTAACTTATTTTATCAATGCCTAACGTGCTAATTTTAAGCAGCGAAGAATTTTACTCTCTGTGCCCTCTTGCAAAGACTTCCAGTTATTTCACAGCGGCTTTTCTGTTTGGTTTTGTTTTTCCACTATGTCTCAAGTGATCTTGAATAGGGAGAGGAAAGATAAATGGGTAAAAATAAAATAACAAGAGCAAGAGTCTCTGGTTCCTTTTATAAATTTTGCTCAGCTCTGGCCCTGTTTTATGAAATACGGTGCAAACACAGAAATGGGTAACTCATTTGTCAATGCACTTTGCAGATGCCATGGTTAAAAGAAAAGCCCCTAAACATCTAATTCTTTGTGACCAGCCCAACTCAAAGACAGTTCCTTCTTAAAAAGCGTGCCTTAGGATTTCCGTAGCAGAGTGGCCTAGAGTAGTGCGCGCGGGCTCAGTCCCTCCAGTCGTGCCAGACTCTGCGCCGCTCTGGGCTGCAGCCCACCAGACTCCTCTGTCTACGGGATTCTGCAGGCAAGAATACTAGAGCGGGTTGCCATGCCCACCTCCAGGGGATCTTCCTGACCCCAGGGGTCGAACACGTGTCTCTTACGTCTACCTGCATTGACAGGCAGGTTCTTTACCACTGGTGGCTCAGAGTAGACATACTATTAAATATACTGTTGTTATTGTAGAGAGAAATCTGCTTCAGCTGGGTGGGCATCCCTCCCTAGCCCCACTGTATCACAGCCAGGGTACTTGGCGTTTGTAGCTAGGAGGACAGGAGAACAAGAACATGTACATTCAATACTTTAAGGCCCCACCCATACTAGTCATGGAAGGTATAAAGCAGAAAGCACAGAGGGTAAACTCAGATCCACCCCTACCTTCCATCAGGGCTACCCAGGAAGAAGGGCTGGAACTGAGCCCAGGGCCATCAGAACAGGAAGGGACTGGTGTTGCATGGCTAGACCTGGATGTGCTGAGTCCAGTGTGGCTGTGAATTTCCACTCCCATCCCCTTGCCCCCCATCTTGCTTGCTGCTGAACGGTGCCGTGAGTGGTGACCCCTCAGTGAGAAAAAGTCTTTCCAGTCACCCTGGGGCTGGGTTACGGGACAAGTGGGAAGGTCAAGTACTGAGAAGGGTAAACTAGAGAGGCGTGGTCATTTGCCAGAGTGGACCCTTCACTTGGAGAGAGGAATTGTGTGAGCGAGGCCCCTTGGGCTGGGAAAGAGCTTGTTCAAGGAGAGGATCCATCAGTGTCAAAGGCGATTCAGAACACGGCAGCCCACTGATTTCCATGCCTTAAATTACACACAGTGGCTCATCGCTGGGAACCCTGCCTTACCAGGGTAATGAACGTTATGCTGAAGTACCTTTATTTAGCTCTCAAGAAACCTCCTGACCAGGTCTGCCTGTGAATGGCCATAGGGAGGAAGAAATGAACACAGCCCCTCTAGAGGCTGATGGGAACCAGTAAGTGTTTGACTTTATTCCATCCCCTATTAGTATAAATGGAACCTGAATTCCAACTCAGGCAAGATGGTTCTTTGGGGCATGAGCCCACTGTCTTCTTGCTGGCTAACTGGCTTCTTGCTTCTAGCTGGCTTTCTGAATAGAGTTGTTATTCCTTGCCCCAGTGATTCGTCTCTTGATTACTGGCTGTAGCTTAATCACCCTTATTTGCATAGTCCCTTCCAAGGCTTGGAAAAGGCCCGACCACCAACTCATTCACATGGTTGTGATTTTGTAAAATTTGCATCTTTTCAATGTTTTCACCACAATCCACAGGGATCAGTGTCTTTTTCTTCTCTGCCCCTTTCCCACTCCCCTGTGTCTGTCAGTGTTTGAGTGGCTGAGAACATCTGGGGGAGATGGCAAAGGGTACCACTCTTAGCCACTCTTGATTTGGAGAGTAGGTGTAGTTCAGTGGGATTGACTCGTTTGCTTGGCAGTCAATTCTCTTCAGTGAAGTTACCAGGCCCCGGGATATGGAAATACCTTCTAGGGCAACCCCTGCTGCCAAGTCCCCAGGTGTGGAGTCCCCAAACAGAGTGACCAGAGGGCAGAGTCAGAGATCACTTCATGATACAGATGCAGCTTTGGTCCCCAGAACCTCATTGGCAGTGGAGGAGAGACAAGGTTTTTTGGTTTCTTTAAGTTCTTATTTATTTATTTATCATTTGGCTGGGCAGGGTCTTTGTTGCTGCACGCCGGCTTTCTCCAGCTGCGGAGAGTGGGGTCTGCTCTCTAGGTGCGGCATGCAGGCTTCTTGTTGCGGTGGCTTCTATGCTGTGGGGCACAGGCTCCAGAGGACGGGCTCAGTAGTTGCAGCACATGTGGGATCTTAGTTCCTGGACCAGGGATGGAATCCACGTCCAGGTGTGCTTTTAACCACTGGACCACTGAAGGACGTCCCGAGACAAGATCTAAAAATGTATCAAGTCAGAAGCAGTCCATGGAAAAGCATCGCAGAGGGGTGCCCTAACTTTGCATTCGTGTTTTACCCAGTCTTCTAATCTGTACAAGCTAGACTGGCTTAGCCTGCTCAGGGCTTATCCTGGAGGGTCCGAGGGGGAAGCCTGCATCCAGAATGCCATCTTTGTGCTTCATCCCAAAGTGCTGTCATGGAGACACATCCCTGGGCCGCGGGGACGCTGGCTCTGGTCTCCTAGAAAGAGATGTTCCTAGGGGAGCAGCAGCTGCTTGGTCCCTTAGGGACACTGGGACCCAAGAGCCTGATACCTGCGAGCTGCAGTCTGCCTGGTAGCCTTCCTTCCTGGCCACATGGCAGCTTTGGGCCAACAGCTGCCTGTGCACGGCCCTCTCCCAAGAATCTGTGTGGCCATTCACCACAGGCCTCCTCTTGGAAAGGCAAAGAAGGTTGCATTATATTAGGTAAAGCTTATCCTTCGCATCTGCCAAGGTCTGCGAGTTTCCCCTCTCTCCACCCCCAGCTCCCAGCCCCTCTCTCCTCCCTTCTTCCTTTACCCTCTCTGGTGCATTTTCAATAGTGTGTGCTTTTTCTTTTTTTGCCTTTCTCCTTTCTTTCTAGTCAAGACAGGGTTGTCTCTCTGGGTGGAAAAAGGCAGTGTGTTTGTGGAGTGCAGCTGCATTTCAAAGGTACTTTCTTGGCCAGTTATGAATTTGCCTTTGCTAATGTGGGGAAACAGGGATATGCTTTAGCTTCCCTCCTCCTCCCCCCAAACTGAAATTGATGTTATTTCTTTGCCAGTGGTACCCAAGGAAATGTTTTGTCTCATTTCCTCCCCTTTCAGGCTGAGCCCTATTTATGTTCGGAGCTGGGGCCCTGCCACTAAGAATCATTGTCGTTACCACCAGGGTCTGAGGCTGGCCAAATTCAGCAGCTGTGGTTTCATGCCTACCCTCACCAAGGTTTATTTCCTTGACAACATGTTCTTGTTTGGACCAACTTTCTTAGTCTTTCTCTCACTGCTTTTTTCCCCTCCTTCTTTGAGAAACCTCCCTTACAGTTTTGTGGGCTTAAAATTAGAAAAGAAAAAGCACATATGTGTGTGCCTCTGGGTGTGTATCTGTGCGAGCGTGCGTGTGTGTTGTGTGTGTGTGCTTTAGGGGCAGTGGGCAGAGGACTGGAAAGGAGATAAAGACCCTGAGAGTTGAAGAAAGGGCACAGGGGGCCGGAGCAAGGGGCGAGTGGTGGGAAGTTTTCACCATACATAACGGCATTAAATTTGTGATCAATTTGACGGCCACCACTCTCCTCCAACCCCCACCCCTGCCAAAACTGAGACTCACCCTCGGTCGCCTCACCCACCCTAGCCTTTCAAATGGAATACCTAGGTGGCCCATGGGACCCCTGACCCCTGTATCCTGTTCCTTTCTTCCCACTCTGCTACTTTTTCCCTCCGATAAAAGGAGAGAGTGAGAGATAATTAACAAAAAACATGGCCCCCAGACAATGAAACAACTGGCCTTGGCCGGCCAGAAATTTATCTTGGTTTTCTAGGTGAACTTTCTTCCATCAATCTTTCCTTTAACTTCCATGTTAGTGGAAGCAATAGGAACAGCCCTCCCTCCCCTGAGCAAATGCTTTCTTTTGACAGGAAACAAAAAAGGGGGCTCAGCGAAAGCCGAGGTGAAATCTGGGTGGTATGGGGCAGAGCACAATGGGGCCGCTGTGTTTTACAACAGGGGAGGGGCGGGTGTGACTGGTCTGATGATGGAAACAGTCCCCCCTCCCCAATTCAGGCCTGCAAACGCATCTTCTGTTCTACACGAACTCGGACAGAAAAGAGAAAAGCTACAAAGAAAAGAGGAGGGGGCTGAATTCAAACAAAACACGTGAGGCTGAAAAATCTCCCTGCTCCTACACGCCCTGAGAAAGGAAATGCATCAGAGAGGCTTCGGGGCTCCTCGGGGCCACGTCTGAATAGCTCTGGCTGGACTCTGATTTATCGACAGAGCTTGAGCGACACGTTAGAGAAAGGCTCGGGGCCCTTTGTCTTTGGCAGAGAGGACAATGGGCCACAAGGGCCCAGATCTCTGGGACGCTCTCGGGGCATGCCTTCCTCTTGCCCTCTCCTCTCTGCAGACGCCAGAGGCAGTAAAAGCCATCGGTGGTATGTCCAGAAGAGCTGGTGACAAGGCCGGGCCACTTGAGGTCTCCTTAAGAGGGTATTATGGTCAGGGAAAATATTTGCGCTGTGAAGATGGCACACTCCATTTTGTTAATGGCTCTTGTCCATGTGGGATAATCGCTACCCACCCCCTCAGCCCTGCTGCCTGGCTGTCAGGGGTGCAGCCGTGGCTAGTTCACGGCTCCCTCGGAGAAAGTCTCCGCTGCAACCAAGATGGAAACACTATGTCCACCTCCTTGAGCAGAGGGGAAGGTGAGCACAATGGCAGCCTGAGTTGCAACTTACCATTAAAACAAAACAGCACAGAGCCTTCTCTGCCTGGGGTGGGACCCTGTCCAATACATGATGGCTGGACCAAGAGAGGGACCCCAGGAGAGACTGGGCACTGGGGAGTCCCTTCCCCTCGGGGCTGGGAGTGGAAACGGCTGAAGGATCAGGAGTCTGGGAGGATAGGCTGGAGAGTCCATGAGGTTCATGGGTTGCCTTGGAGAGGTGAGACGGAGACTGTGCCATCTCACACGGTTGCTAGGTCAGTTAAGTCGGGCCCTTTGTGGCCCAATACCTACCTCTTCCCGCACATCTTCATCTGCCAAGCTCCAGCCTTAGTCATCATCCAAGGGAAAGGAGAGAGGAAGGGAGAGAGGAAAAGTAAAGAAAAAGAGAGAAAGCCAGATACAGGAGGGAGGAACACAGGGAGGGAGGAAGAAAGAAGGAAGGAAAGCAAAAGAGAGAGGCTTGGAGAGAAAAAAGAAAAGAGAGAATAAATGATGGAAAAGTGGCAAAATGCTAACAGTTGGTCAATCTGGGTGAAAGACAGAAAGTGATGAAAGAAATGTTCACATGTTGAGATGTAAGTAAGTCATCCTGGCTTCAGTTCAGTTCAGTCGCTTAGTCGTGTCCGACTCTTTGTGACCCCATGAACTGCAGCACACCAGGCCTCCCTGTCCATCACCAACTCCCAGAGTTTACCCAAACTCATGTCCATTGAGTCGGTGATGCCATCTAACCATCTCATCCTCTGTTGTCCCCTTCTCCTCCTGCCTTCAGTCTTTCCCAGCATCAGGGTCTTTTCCAATGAGTCAGCTCTTCACATCAGGTGGCCAAAATATTGGAGTTTCACCTTCAACATCAGTCCTTCCATTGAACACCCAGGACTGATTTCCTTTAGGATGGACTAGTTGGATCTCCTTGCAGTCCAAGGGACTTTGAAGAGTCTTCTCCAACACCACAGTTCAAAAGCATCAATTCTTCAGCACTCAACTTTCTTCATAGTCCAACTCTCACATCCATACAGGACATCCTGGCTTATACATGCATTAATTTGAATTTCATGCTAACTAAATCAGCCCCTTTGTGGTCTAATCAAACACATTGTACATCTTCCCTAATTATTAAAGAAAAGGGCACACTGACCAGAGGTTTAAAAAAAATGTCCATGTTAAAAATAAAGATGAAATTAAAGAAAAAGAGAGAAAGCCAGATACAGGAGGGAGGAACACAGGGAGGGAGGAAGAAAGAAGGAAGGAAAGCAAAAGAGAGAGGCTTGGAGAGAAAAAAGAAAAGAGAGAATAAATGATGGAAAAGTGGCAAAATGCTAACAGTTGGTCAATCTGGGTGAAAGACAGAAAGTGATGAAAGAAATGTTCACATGTTGAGATGTAAGTAAGTCATCCTGGCTTCAGTTCAGTTCAGTCGCTTAGTCGTGTCCGACTCTTTGTGACCCCATGAACTGCAGCACACCAGGCCTCCCTGTCCATCACCAACTCCCAGAGTTTACCCAAACTCATGTCCATTGAGTCGGTGATGCCATCTAACCATCTCATCCTCTGTTGTCCCCTTCTCCTCCTGCCTTCAGTCTTTCCCAGCATCAGGGTCTTTTCCAATGAGTCAGCTCTTCACATCAGGTGGCCAAAATATTGGAGTTTCACCTTCAACATCAGTCCTTCCATTGAACACCCAGGACTGATTTCCTTTAGGATGGACTAGTTGGATCTCCTTGCAGTCCAAGGGACTTTGAAGAGTCTTCTCCAACACCACAGTTCAAAAGCATCAATTCTTCAGCACTCAACTTTCTTCATAGTCCAACTCTCACATCCATACAGGACATCCTGGCTTATACATGCATTAATTTGAATTTCATGCTAACTAAATCAGCCCCTTTGTGGTCTAATCAAACACATTGTACATCTTCCCTAATTATTAAAGAAAAGGGCACACTGACCAGAGGTTTAAAAAAAATGTCCATGTTAAAAATAAAGATGAAATGCCTCCCTTCCTGGGACACCAAGGCTGTTGCTCCTTCAGTGTAGTTTTAAACCCTGAAGGAATGTATCCCCGACTTGTTTGTTATTCCTTCTCTGACAAGATAGAAAACCATACTTCTTGGAGCAGCTTCTCGAAGTTATCTAAGAGGCTGTCTTCTGGGTTATAGTCCTCTGTTTGCTCAAATAAAAGTCTTTTCTATCCGTATTATAGACTGTTAATTGATCATTTTTGTCGACAAAAGAAAAGAAGGAGGAGAGAGACAGAGACACAGAGAGAGACAGAGAAGGGAGGGACGGAAGGGAGGAAGAAAGGAAAGGCCACCATACTTAGCTAAAAATGATGGAGGACTGGTTTTACTAAAAATGGGTTCCTCATCTTTGTTCTGAAGACGTGAGTTATGTGTCCTTAACATGCTAATACCAAACGGATGCTGGCCAGCAACAAATAATGGCATCACCATGTACATGTCAGACTCATTATAACCAGCACCTGTATTATATTGTTTATCCAAATTAATTCCAGAGTAATTGATAACATTTTTTCATCTGTTAAAGCAGCAAATTCTCAAGACTGTCATCATTCTTCCTCAGTTACATTGCATACATCCTTGGTTTTAAACAGAAGATACCTAACTGAAGTGAACTCTGTTTGTTGGCTCAGAGCCAAGTGAAACAGAGTGAAAGTGTCCTGTAATCTATACAACACATAGCAGGCATAGACCAGTTTGCCTTCTAGTTCCCTGGTGGCTCAGATGGTAAAGCATTTGTCTACAATGCAGGAGACCTGGGTTCAATCCCTGGGTCGGGAAGATCCCCTGGAGAAGGAAATGGCAATCCACTCCAGTACTATTGCCTGGAAAATACCATGGACAGAGGAGCCTGGTAGGCTAAAGTCCATGGGTCGCAAAGAGTCGGACATGACTGAGCGACTTCGCTTTCACTCACTGTGTCCCAGGCCACGCTGGTTTGGAAGGTCTGGTATCTGCCATCATTTTGCAAGCTACCTGCACTTTGCTTTGCTGTCCCTGTTGGCTTGTGAAACCAGATTACCATGTCAGTTGAGTGACTGTCAAGACTCTGGCTTTGTGACCCTCGACAAATCATGTAATATCTCTGTGCCTCAGTTTCCTCCCCTGCAACATGGAAATGGAAACAGTACTTACTTTGGGGCATTGTTGAGAAGATGAAATAAAATAACACATCGAGTGCTTAGAGCAGGGACTAAAGTATAGTAAATACACATTAAAATATTAGCTACTATTAAAGTGATGACCTAGCATAACTAGGAAGGAAGAAATTGTCTGATGAGTAATGGGCACGGATTTCAGTGCCTGCATTTTGCATAATAAGAAGGTCTTTAGTGTTTGCTAGCTTGCTTTTGACTTCTTGGCATGGTTCTCTTCCATATGGTTACCTAGGTAGCTGCCTTCAGAAAATTCAAAACCAGCGTCTCAGCCCTCTGGGGCAGGACTAGTCTCATCAGCTGAGGATGTTTCTGAAGTGCACCAGCTCAGACCTGTACCCACCCCTGCTTCACCTGCACTCACCCCCACATTTGTGTTTCTCCATGAGCAGTAGGAATACCAACCGTGAAAACAACTGTCCCTCCTTTAGCACCCGCCCTGCACCAGGCTCGATGCTCAGAGCTTCATCTACATCCTGACTTCTGTCGCCGCACTGGTGGGTTTTCTCTGAGAGTCCATAGCTACTGGAGACACATTCATTTCCCCTGGGAGGTCGAGGCATGCTCGGGATCACCCAGCTGGTTCTGAGTGCCCATGTCTCCTGACTCTCGTTCGGTGCTGAGTCATATTCTCAGTCGGCCTCCTGGTTTCGCTTGTAGTCTCACTTGTGCTGTGTGCTAAGGTGCCTCAGTCACGTTTGACTCTTTGCAGCCCCTGCCAGGCTCCTCTGTTCATGGGATTCTCCAGGCAAGAATACTGGAGTGGATAGCCATTTCCTCCTCCAGGGGATCTTCCCGACCCAGGGATTGAACCTGTGGTTCTTGCATCTCCTGCACTGGCAGGCAGGTCCTTTACCATCAGGGCCACTTGGGGAAAGTCCCTTCAGCCGTTTCCAGCAGTCTCACTTAAGGTATGTCTTCTCTGAGCACTTTGGTAAAGCAGAGCAGAAGGTACATGGGATGGCTCAGGGTGGGGAGGGGCTGGCTGGAAAGTTGGAGGTCAAAAGTAAGGGATCATTATCCCAACACAGAACACAGACTCCCCTGCCTTGGGGCACCCAGAAGGCTGATTCTCAGAGAAGAGGAGGGTGACCCAAGTGACCTTCACTCTTCCTCAAGCTTATTTTTTAATTGACTAAATAATTTGGTTTTACTGATAATGCATGATCGCTCTAAATTAATCTCAAGTGCCAGAAAGAACCACCAGTAAAAGCTTCATAGATTTATTCATTTATTTTTTAGCTGGTAGTCTGTCTTTTGACTTTGTTTTCTGCTCCTTCTGCCATATAAAAGCAAGGGTGGTGGTAATGTCCTGGAGGCAGCACCACTTCAGCAGTGATAAATAAGCTTAGTCTTGATTCATGAGTATGCATCTTCTGAGTGGACAGCATGGAGGGCAAGTGTCATTCCTAGCAAATAGAAGATCAGGTTGGGTTCCAAGTTGATTACAAAATAAACTGAAGCTATTTTTTTCCTGTCGTTGAAAGTCAGATGAAATTTATCACCTGAGTCCTTGTACAGGGATGCTAGGTCCCCTTCTGTTCCCATCCTCTTCCTTACCCGTCCTCCCTCCCATCCCACGTGGGGGTGGAAGCAGCAACATGCCTGGTATCCAAGATGCTGGGAATCGTGGGTGGGGTGGGCAGTGGGTGTGGTAAGCAGGGAAAGTTGCCCACGTGGTGTAGAGACTAGTTACTAAACCAGTATGTTAAATGAGCAAATAAGCAAATATACTGAGGATGGTGGGAAGCTGGTTTCTCATGGTCGAGAATGGATTTACAAAGATGTTAATGGAGAAAACTAGAAATAACTCTGGGGTGTTAGAGGAGAATTAGAATTACATTTTAAAATAATAAGGCAATGGCATCCCACTCCAGTACTCTTGCCTGTAAAGTCTCATGGACGGAGGAGCCTGGTAGGCTGCAGTCCATGGGGTTGCTGAGTCAGACACGACTGAGTGACTTCACTTTCACTTTTCACTTTCAAGCATTGGAGAAGGAAATGGCAACCCATTCCAATGTTCTTGCCTGGAGAATCCCAGGGATGGTGGAGCCCAATGGGCTGCCGTCTGTGGGGTCGCACAGAGTCGGACATGACTGAAGCGATTTAGCAGCAGCAGCAGCAGCAGCAGCAGCAGCAGTAGCAGCAGTATGTATATTTACATATTTTACTCATGTATATTTAATACAAACATACTATATATATATATATATTATATATACACACATATTGAAAGGGAAACAGTTAACAGATGTATATGTACCCTTGCACATGTTTATACTTAATGATTCTTCCTCTGAGATAATGACACCTCAGTAACAATAAACCCACTGAGTACCCAAATCCTAGCTGGTAAATACTCCTACACCAAAAAGGAACAAAATCTTTGCGGGGAAGAAATGATACAGGGCTGGGACAGAGAAGGTGTAAAGTGAACCTGGAATACCTTATTGTCCCACAAAGTAATGAAATGCTCAAAAAATGATGAAAACAGAAGTCAGCTGGAACCCAGCTCCCAGTTGGCCAAAGCTAGGACAGCTGAGGGTCAAAACAAACAATGAGATTATCACATTAGTATCCACTGAGTAAAATACATTCACTGATGGAAATTAATGAGCAATAAATGATGAAGAAGAGAAAGCTTTTTCTTTATAATAGAGTGCCAACTAGCAAATGCAGAATGAACAAACCATCTGTCTGGCAAAGGGATCATATCTAGAACATATGAAAAGTTACTGCAACTTAATAATCAAAAGGACAAATAACTCAATCAAAAATATTTGTAAACTATATGACCGACAAGGGATTCATCTCCAAAATTTACAAACATCTCATGCACCTTGATATTAAAATAACAAAACTCAATAAAAATGGGCAGCAGACATACATTTCTCTAAAGAGCACACACAAATGACTAAGAAGCACATGAAAAGATGTTCAACATTGCTAATTACTAGAGAAACACAAATCAAAACTGCAATGAGATATACATCGAATGCATGCTCAGTTGCTCAGCCATGTCTGACTCTTTGTGACCCCATGGACTGTAGCCCACCAGGCTCCTCTGCTCCCATGGAATTACCCAAGCAAGAATGCTGGAGTGTATTACCATTTCCTCCTCCAGGGGACCTTCATGACCCAGGGATTGACCTATCATCTCCTCTGTCTCCAAACAGGAGTATGGTGGGTCTTAATCCATCTGAGTGGCGTCCTTATAGGAAGACAGTCATACGAAGACACAGACATGGAGAAGGCCATGTGAAGACGGAGGCAGAGATGAGAGTGACAAGCCAAGGGATGCCAGGCATTGCCAGTCATCACCAGAGCTCACAGAAAGCTGAGACTCTCCCTCAGAGTCCTCAGCAGGAACCAAGCTTCCCAACCCCTGACTCAAGCCCCCTGCTACTCTTGACTCTCACAAGCACTCTATGGGATGGACACACTTACTGTCTTTGCTTCATAGATGCATAAAAGAAGACTCAGAGAAGCTAAGAAACTTGGCCAAGGTCACATAGCTAATGAGTGAGAGAACTGAGATTCAAAGGCAAGTCAGCTTGGTCTGGAACCAAAGTTCATTACCACTACCACCCAGCTCTTGATGCTGCAGTTCAAGAAATTATTTGCTTCTGTAGAATAGTTTGTTGATTATTAACCATGCACCCAGAACCAGGCTAGGATCAAAGAATCCTATGACAGCCCCAAATAGAGACCTAACTCTCTAGCTGAAGAGATTAGTGAAGGGTCCAAAGGATTCCAGTGCTCCCTTCCCACCATTCCCTGCAACTACGTCTCTGAAATACTCAGCCTGGGCAGCTCCTCCCAGTTACAGCTGTAGCCTTCCCCTTCTTCTTCCCCCCTTGTTGGAAGGTCTTTAGAGTTCTCGGGCTGGAAGGAGAGGGAATGGTAATTCCATGATTTTCACAAAGTGGTTGATTCTGTGGCAATGATAAGCCTTGAAAGTGAGAGTGAATTCTCTCAGTCATGTCCAACTCTTTGCTACCCCATGGACTATAGCCTACCAGGCTCCTCCATCCATGAGATTCTCAGACATGAGTACTGGAGTGGGTTGCCATGCCCTCCTCCAGGGGATCTTCCCGACCTAGGGATCGAACTCAGGTCTCCCGCATTGCAGGCAGATTCTTTACCAACTGAGCCACCAGGGAAGCCCAAAGTAGTATGAAGGTTGGACTCTTCCTGGAGATGTATTCTTGGAAAAGGCTTCCTGGAGCTGTGGGAGTGGTTTGGCAGAATTAATAAAAGATATAGCCAAAGTGTGGATAAAGAAAGATGGCATCAGAAGCCTTCTTGGGAAGAGAACAAGGAAAGAGGTAAGAATGCAAAAAAGAGGAGGGGCATGAGTTTGAGCAAGTTCCAGGAAATAGTAAAGGACAAGGAAGCTTGGCATGCTGCAGCCCATGGGGTCACAAAGAGCTGGACACAACTTGCTGACTGAACAACACAACTGCCCGGGCAAGGGGACCCTGGGTTTTCCAATAAGCAGGTAGATGAAACCCTCAGATTCCCTAGATTAAAGACCACGTCCGCTCCATATGCGCTTTTGGTGCCTCACACCTGCCTCCGCTTTATCACACACATGGGTTTTTGCTCTTTTATTCACTTCTTTCCATCTAATCTCCTCCCTGTTTTATAATAATATATTCCAAACACAGGAGAAAAAAAATCTCAGAAAATAAAATAACAAACATCTGTTGACTTGCATTTTGGGCTTCCCTGGTGGCTCAGTGGTTAAAGAATCAGCCTGCCAATGCAAAAGACACAGGTTCCATCCCTGACCCAAGAAGATCCCACGTACTGCGGGGCAACTAAGCCCAGGAGCCACAGAACTGAGCCTGGGAGCTGGAACTACCAAGCCTATGTGCCACGTGTACTGAAGTCCTGTGCCCCAGAGTCTGTGCTCTGCAACAGGAGAAGCCACCACGGTGAGAAGCCTGAGCACCCCAACTAGAGGTGGCCCCCGCTTGCCACTGCTAGAGGAAGGCCAGCGCAGCAAGAAGACCCAGCACAGCCAAAAATAAATATAAATAAATTATGTTTTAAACGGTGACATTTTGTCTCATTGCTAGAGATCCTTTCAAGATAGGGAAGATTCTAGGTCCTGTGGGTGCATCTTTGGAGCCCCTCCCCACCAATCCTCCGACCTGCAGGCCGTTATGTGTCTTTACTACTTTGGAGATATTCTTCTGTTGTCTCCTGATATTCATTTCTGCTAATATGATGTCCATTCTCAGCCTAAGTTTTTTGTTTTTGCTTTTTTTAAAAACCTATTTTATTTACTTATTTATTTTTGGTTGTTCTGGGTCTTGGTTGCTGTGCGAGCCTCTCTCCAGTTGCAGAGAGTGGGGGCTACTCCCTAGTTGCCGTGCGTGGGTTTCTCAAGGTGGTGACCTCTCTTGTTGTGGAGCACGGGCTCTAGGGTGTTTGGGCTTCAGTAGTTGCAGCAAGTGAGTTCAGCACTTGTGGCTCCCTGGCTCTGGAGCACAGACTCAATAGTTTTGATGCACAGGCTTAGCTGCGCCCCTGCATGTAGGATTCCTGGGTCAGGGCTCAAACCTTTGTGTGTCTTGCTTTGGCAGGCAGATTCTTTCTCACTGAGGCACCAGGGAAGCCCTATTCTCAGTCCAAGTTTATTATTCATCTTCTTTCTAAAATCTTATAAGACTTCTCTTTCTCTCTGTCTCATTACATCACACCTAGGCGGGGATTTACTGATGGATGGGCCTTGGTACAGGATTTACTGTGTACTTGCTAGCTGAGGATTTCCGTCTCTCTTTAATTGTGAACATTCTCTCCTGTATTCTTCTGAAACACCCATGAGATACCTATTGGAGTCTCTCAATCCGTTTTTCAGATGGCTGAATTGCTCTCACATATTTTTATTATTTTTATCTCTCTGAGATGCATTCTCCTCTGACTTCCTGCAATTTCAGTTTGAAGTTGTGGATTAAGAATAACATGGGAGGCTTTCCTTGAAGTTGTTGATTAACAATAACATGGGAGGCTTTCCTTTTCCAGTAAGTGGCCTCAGGTGACCTCAAAAAACCGTGTACTACTCACTTGACCCAGGAAATTCCACAAAATCATGCAAATCAAGAGGTTCAAACCTTCATATTCACTTTAAGAGCACTCATGAAACTGCCCAGGTCATTAAGTGTATGCATATCAGAAGACCCACCGAGTATCTGAAAGATGTCACCTTAAAAGCAAGGCGTGCCATTCCATTGTTACAGTGGTAGAGTTGGTAGGTGTACACAAGCCACACAGTGGGGCTAGGCCCAGGGTCGGTGGCCCAAAAAGAGTGTTGAATTTTTACTGCACGTGTTCAAAAATGCAAAGAGTAATGCTGACCTTAAGGGCTTAGATGTAGATTCTCTTGTCACTGGGCACATCCAGGTGAACAAAGCCCCCAAGATGTGGTGCAGGACTTAACAGAGCTCACGGTTGGATCAACCAATACAGAGCTCTCCCTGCCACACTGAGATGATCCTTAGTGAAAAAGAACAAACTGTTCCGAAACCAGAAGAGGAGTTGCACACAAGAAAAAGATATCCCACAAGAAACTGAAGAAACAAAAATTTCTGGCCTGGGAATAAAGGCAGCAAAACACACATGCAAGTAAAACTGAAAAAAAAAAAAAAAAGGAACACAGGAGATGGTTTAATCCACTTGAAGTGTTATGGCAATTGTTATATAGCAATTGCTATAATTTATATAGTCAGATAAAGCATTTTTTCACAGAAAACAAGGATAAATAATAATCATATCAGAGACCTAAGAATATTTCACTTACACTTATCCAAACAACATCTTAATAAGATGTATAAAGGGACAGTAAAGATAAATATAAGGAAAAATGTAAACTGAAATATATCTATAGCTGAATGAAAATCCCAGAAAATAAAAAGAATTAGGCAAATAACTTTAGAAATCATAGAGAATAAGACAAAACTGACACATATATTTGTGTCTGTGTGTTTAGTTGCTAAGTCATGCCCAACTCTTTGCAACTCCCCAGACTGTAGTCAACCAGGCTCCTCTGTCTATGGGATTTCCCAGGCAAGAATATTAGAGTGGGTAGCTATTCCCTTGTTCAGGAGATCTTCTCCACCCAGGGATTGAATCCAGGTCTCCTGCTTGATTCTTTACTATCTGAGCCTCCAGGGAAGCCCCATTGCTTGCACAGTTGGCTCCTAGATCCTTTCTCTTTTTTTGATAGACCTTGTAAATCTCCCTGATTCTACTCTGTCAATGGACTCTGAAAAGGCACTTTCCTTCAGTTTGGAATTCGAAGGACCAGTTGGTATCATCTTGAGGGATGCTAGTCCCAGAAAGACACGTTTATTTGCCCAGCTTAGACAGCCACACTCTGGAGAGGTTTGCCATTCATAGGTCGGTAGGGAGAAAACAAGAGACAGAGAAGAGGGAAGTCTTAACTCATGTTCACATCCGAACAGATTTTTTAAATTGCAAGTAACATCCATTCAGTTTCTCTAATCAACTTCAAAAGACTTGTAAGGCTCCCTCTACCATTGTGGGGCTGGTAATTCTGTGTCACAGCTAATTACCGCTTAATAGCCATCGTGGGTGCAAAGTCTCCAGTTTAAAAGCCAAGTCGATTTCTTCCCGCATTCAGACCTCAGCTGCCCCTGAATGGTGGAGATTACAGGAGGTAATACTGGCGTTATTTCTACCTGCTGTAGTTCATCAGCTCCATCTCCAGCTGAGTGAGCCGCCCCCCTCCCCCTTGGACAAAGATTACTTGTCATTAAAATGCTCAGGCTCACATCGGCTCTCTTTTTACAATCTGGATGTTGCCTACACTTTGAGAAAGGTTTTTGAAGGCAGATTAGCAGGATTAGGAAAGGTTCACATATGTTCAGCCTCACTCTTGGTATTCAAGACATCACAACCCTGCACCACCCAGGAAGCTCGAGAAAACGGAGTGAGCCCAGGCAGGCATGGGGGAGGGGAAGAGAAAAGGGAAGGATGAGAGGAGGGAAGCAGGGCAACTCTACCCCAGCAATGCAAAGCCGGTGTCAGATGCAAACCTGGGAATATTGAATATTAGTGAATTCCCAGGCAGTACACTAGAATTTTGGAATTCAGCTCTGTTTTCCCTTCACTTCTGGTGTAGTTTTTTTTTTCTTTTCTTGAGAACCTGGCTAGTGGAGGGGAGGGGAGGTGTCAGAGGCAGAAGTCAGCATTGTGGCCTTTATGCAGGTTCTAAGAGCTATGCCTAAACTATTTCTGTTCCTTGGCATCCCCTGTCCACTTTTTCTCACCTTCTCTGCTTTCCTGAAAACACTGAACGAAACAGGAGTCATGGCTCCTGTGAGAAAGCCCATCCCTGAGTTGGGCTATTTCACTGAGTTGTTGTTGCTGTTGTTGAGTCACTGTTTAGTCACTCAGTCGTGTCTCTTTGTGACCCTATGGACTGCAGCACGCCAGGCTTTCCTGTCCTTCACTATCTCCAGGAGTTTGTCCATTGAGTTGGTGATGTCATTCAGCCATTTCAATCTCTGTGGATCCTTCTCCTGCTTTCAATCTTTCCCAGCATCAGGGTCTTTTCCAATGAGTCAGCTCTTCACATGAGGTAGCCAAAGTACTGAAGCTTCAGCTTCTGCATCAGTCCTTCCAGTGAATATTCAGGGTCAATGTCCTTTAGGATTGACTGGTTTAATCTCCAAGGGACTCTTAAACTCTGTTTAACCTGAACTGATCACTCATCTACTCCCTTGGCATATCACACTGGGTACCAAGAGGAGGCAAAAAGGGTATGAGAAATAGCTGGGTAGCTTTAGAACCTCCCGAAATGTCCCCAGAAAGTAGAATTAATCTAGCAGAGCTAAAGAGCCATGGAGAGGATCTACAACAACGATGATGCAATCAGTCCCCCCAAACACCAAAAGTAACAGGTCTGGACAGAGCCGCCAACAGTCAAGAACTGCGTGGTAGCAGTGAGGCGGGAGGTAGATGCCCTTCCCCACCCACCCACCTGGGTAAAGCAATTGGAGGTTCCTTCCCTAAAGTCTGGGCCTCCCTGGTAGCTCAGTTGGTAAAAGGCTGCCTGCAATGCAGGAGACCCTGGTTCAATTCCTGCGTTGAGAAGATCCCCTGGAGAAGGGAAAGGCTACCCACTCTAGTATTCTTGGGCTTCCCTTGTGGCTCAGCTGGTAAAGAATCTGCCTGCAATGCCAAAGACCTGGGTTCAATTCCTGGGTTGAGAAGATCCTAGGGAGAAGGGAAAGGCTATCTGCTCCAGTATTCTGGCCTAGAGAATTCCAGGAACTGTACAGTCCATGGGGTTGGACATGGCTGAGCAAATTTCCCTTTCCTATGGACTGAAACAGAGAATAGCAGGACAATTAAAGGAGGAGGCTGGCCCCGCCCAGACCACATATTTTTCCATTCCGAAGGTCAAGAGATCTCCCCACACATACTCAGAAAAGCTCCATGAAAGTCAAAGGGGAGTGGTGCTAAGGCCAGCCTACTCACATGCCCTTTTGGTAATATCCATGTTGGCTAAGAGATGCATGCACACACATGGGAGGATCCTGAGATATACCAAATACGGACTGCAAACTGGGCAAATCAGAATGATTGACCAAAGAAACCTGGAATAAATGCCTAATAGAAGTGCTTCAGACTTCCATGAGGGCATGACCCAGGGACTCTCTCTCTCTCTCCAAGTCCACCCATGTGTCTACCCACATGTACGATGCATTTTTTCCTCTTGATGAATACTCTACTTGATTCACTACTTTCTGTCTTTGTGGAAATTCTTTTTTGCAAAGGCAGAAGCCAGGACCCTTGTTACTGACCACTGGTCTAGTGGCCAGGATCTGGTGCTCTCACCGCCGTGACCCAGCCCAGTCTCTGGCTGGGAATCCAAGCCCGACTCCAAGGTTTCACAGGCCAAGGCCACCCAGGACCTGCAGCATCAAGGCTGGGAGAAAGAAGGGAAGAAAAGTGTGGTTCTGAAGATGAGGAGGGGGAAATTACAGAGTCATCAGTGTATTTACTGGAGGGCACAGCAAGCCAATCTGAGTAGAGCGACTGAAACCAGGAATGGGTTCTATAAACAAAATATTTTAGTCTGATGAGACCCTGATCCAACAGCCCGATAGTGTTGGAGTGGGTTGGGCCTTCTCTACTCTCAAGTGACAAACCTCCATCCTGTACAAAGCCTTGGGCTGAGGAACATCTGAGCAAAATGACAGAGGCAAGGAAGAGAGAGCGAAGATCCAGACAACAAGATCCAGACGAATGGGCTGAAGTTGCAGGGCAGAGGAGGGAGCTCTGGAAAAGCTGGAAGATTTTTATTTTATTATTTATTCGGGAAAAACCAGAAGAGACAGCTGTAGAGCCTGAGAAGTAGAAAGGCTGTCCTGGCCCACCCTTCACTGCTGAAAGCAGAGGGAAATTTATTTCACTTAGAAAACGAACAACAGAGAAGCACTGTGGGAGAAATCCACAAAAAGGTAATGTAAGAGAGAGAAAAAGAAAATGTAAACATAAAAGTTCTACAGTGAAAGCCTGCTAGGAAGAAATGTTCATGGAACTTTTCAAATATTCCAAAACAAGCTAAAGGAAATTTAACAAAATGATGCTGCTGCTAAGTCACTTCAGTTGTGTCCAACTCTGTGCAACCCCATAGATGGCAGCCACCAGGCTCCCCCGTCCCTGGGATTCTCCAGGCAAGAACACTGATAGATGATATGAAAAGACAACATACCTCAGTGTTAGAGGAAAATAACTCAGAATTAAGGTGAATGATAAAAAGAAAATGTCAAAAAAGAGGTGACAGAATTTAGAAAATAAGTAGGAATAAAATAAAAAATGACTAGAGAGATATTGATATACAAATTGGCAGAAATACAAGGGACAGAGGACATTCAATGACACAATAGGGATGAAATAAAATCTGCACGGTGAGAAGCTCTAAAGGACAAATGGTTCAATTTTTTCAACAAAAACAATAAAAATTTGGAAAAAGAAATAAAAAGAAGGAAGAATGATATAGATAAATGAGATTTGAAAATTGTTTCAGAAATTGCCAAGTAGCAAACTTGTTTGGATGATAATTCAAACATTTTTACCATTTAAAAATTGCAAGACAACTAAGAAAATATGAAGGTGACAATATTTAATGATATTAAGAGATTAATGTTATTTTTAAGCATGACATGATATTGTGGTGATGTTTATTCAAATAACAATTATCTATTAAAGCGTATACTGAAATGCTCACGAATAAAGGTACTTAATGTCACTATAAAATTAGCCAAAAGGAGGGGGATGGGTGGAGGTGCAGATGAAACAAGGCTGGACTATATTGATTTAAGTGAAGCTGGTTGATGAGTCCTTAGTAGTTTTTTATACCACACTCTCTATTTCTACAGTCTTATATTACTGTAATACAAAGCTTAATAAAAAACAAACAATAAAGGAAGCCTTAGAGCTTGGCACCCATCAAGCATGAATAGCCCATGATTCTCCTATGAGACAGCAGTGACATCTGCAGAGGATTTCAATAGGTAGAGATATACTGTGTAACCTGTCCCCTCAGCCTGTCCTCTCTTTTGAGTTTTGCAGTGTATCTGTCCCTAAACTGACCTGGAGGCATTATTCTATCACTTACTAGAATGTAAGGTCTATGGGAGCAAGGATTTTGCTAATTTTATTGCTGCTATAATAATCTTAGAATAATGCCTAACAGGTAGTAGGCTTTCAGGAAATATTTGTTGGTTAACTGAACAAATGCCCGTATGTAATTCCAGTACATAATTTCAGACTCTAATGATCACTTCTGGTAATGAAATTAATTTCTTGGATGGAGGATGAGAATTCTTCTGTTTGTAATGACATAATCTTGGATTAGCCTCTGAATTGGCCTCCAAAGATAATCAATGTCTGATGTTGCTGCCATGGAGGCCTCTGGGCAGCTGCTGAGCCACTGACAATGCCACAGAGAGCGAAGGACTGAGGACCCTGGGTAGTGACTGCTTTGACTTTGCTGGGTGTCTAGGGTCAAGTAATCAGCCAATGGGCATTACTTAAAATGTAGCATTATATATGTTGGCATTTGATGGGACTAAGTAAATGGAAATCTTCCATATGATTTATTTACATTGTTATTTGGTTTGTTTGTTTCATCAAGGAAGATACTTGCCGGGAGCCGGCGTGAGGAACTCCACCCGTGGCAAAGGTCATAAGGAAGGAGGCTTTGGCATACATAAAGGTGGGATCGAGCCTCAGGAGACCCCCTGTTCCTGAGCGTCCACCCCCCAAAACCAGAGTCCGCTTGCTTTGCTGTGTTATGCTTTCCACCTACTCTTCTGACATTAACAGGGGGCTGTCCCCCCACCACCTTTTTCTGGAAAAAGTTAATTTAGAGCTTTTAGATAATAAGTCTCCTGGGCACAATAGGAGTGTTTCAATCCAAAAACCCCTGTGATGGCTTTCTAGCCTGCCTGCTAGACTCTTACAGCTGCACATGTGATTGTTTGCGGCCTCCTGGCCACCAGAGGCACAGGAAGCTTAAAACATCCTAGGAATGTAGGCGCTTCTGAGGAATCAAAATCATTAGAATAGGACTGATTAAGGGTTTCATTTGTTGAGCCAATACTTTCTGCCAAATTTTCATATCTTTTATTTGTAGATATAGTTGGTATATAGAAAAAAACAGGTAATAGACCTGGTATTAGCAACATTAGATCTTTGAGTTAAGTACTTTCTTTGTTATAATCCACTGCACCTTTGTTCTACAGGAATGTAACTTTATTTAGTACTTTGAGGGTGATGCAGATTAAAGAAAAAACACTTCAAGGGAAAAAGAGTTTTCTGGTTGATAGACATTTATCTAGGAAAAGAGCCATAAAAAATGTTAACAGGCTAGAAGATGATGTAAAACCACCTGGGACTTTCTGTATATGGGAAGGTATGCAAAAGGAAAGCCTGGTCTCAATAAGGGTCAGGACTGCTGCCTCTGCATCACTCTGCATAGTCCATTATTTCTTTCTGTACAACTTGGGGTATATAAGCTACTTTTGAAAATAAAGTTGTGGGTCTGGCACCAATGCTTGGCTCCCCCATGTCATTCTTTTCTCCCTTTTCTGGCTGAATTCCCATCTGGACCGTGGAGGCTCACCGTGTCTACAAATAAGTAGACAAATAAGGCAAATAAGCCCTGGCTTCTAAGACCCACACGAGAGGGAGCCCAAGACGGGGCACCCTCCACTATTCAAGCAGGCGCTGGTGGCCTACATAGACGGTGCAAGTTCCTTGTCTTGGAACTTTATTGGTTTTCCACGTAAACCAAGTTATTTAGAATCTTTTCTCTACTAATTTTCCTACTATACTATTTCTTTCTAATCTCCCTCCATATCTTTAATTAAGCAAGTAATTCCTCAGATGCCAATTCTGTCCCCACTTCAAATTCCCTGGATGCACCAGGGATGGACCCTGGCAGATACTGAAAAGCTAAGTGCAACCCTTTCATTTTCTCAGTTGAGAAGCAGTAAACTGTAGTGGAAGCATGACAATTTCCAAAATATATATACCTGAGCTGAAATCCCAATCACAGTAGCCTTTAAAAAAATAAAATTGTCCAACTGATGCCTTTTCCACCCTCAGCCTCTCTTTCTTTCTCTCTCTCTCACACACTCACACACACATACACATACCTCTTGTATCCATATTCACAAAGAGAGGCCTGACTTATTTATAGCAAATATTAATGGCTATTTCTACTAGTGGAATTTTGGATGATTTTCAGTTTTCTTTTTCTATTTTAATCAATCTTAGAATGACAAAGAAGTAAAGTAAATGACAAAAAAGTAAAGTATTGAACTGAAGATGTCCCCAGGGAACTCTGTACAATGTTCTTATAGCAGCCATATACTGAATCATCTGGGGTGGAGTCAACCAGTGGTTTCCCTCATTAAAAAGATGAAGCCATGTTGTTAAATAAAATAAACACCTGGACAATAGATGTCAAATGACTGTTTTTTTATTAGTCGCTAGGATAGTGAACCCTGTTGCTCTGAGGATGGAAAATGCCCATCAATGACTTTGCCATTCTCTCCAGGCCGACATAAGAGCTCAGTTTATGTCTGGCCAAAGTAACAGCAAACCATATCAATATGACTTAAGTCCCTAAGGGGGTCACTTTCCTCACAGAGCAAGAAAGCTGGAGGTAAACAGTGCGGGCTTGGAGTGGCTGCTTGACCGGCAGTGCCCACTGCGAATCAGATGGATTTGCTCTTCCTGCTCTGTCATTCTTGGCTTTCGATCTCTGAATGGCTGCTGCACCTCTACACATGATGTCCACATTCCAGACACCAAGAGGGAAAAGACTACAAGCCTTTTTTTCCTCCAAGCTTTGTGTTTTCTTGTGAGAATCCATGCCATTCCTAGGATTTCTGCCAATATTGCTTTGGTCACATGGCCATCCTTAACTTCAAGAGAGTCTGGGAAGAAGGATATTTTAATATGGTCAAAATGACACCATAAACAAAATTAAATCTTTGTTAGAAGAAAAGATGAGGACTCAGGTTCGATTCCAGGGTCGGGAAGATCCACTGGAGAAGGGATAAGGCTACCCACTCCAGTATTCTTGGGCTTCCGTTGTGGCTCAGCTGGTCAAGAATCCACCTGCAAAGCAGGAGACCCCGGTTCAGTCCTTGGGTTGGGAAGATCCCCTGGAGAAGGGAACGGCTACCCACTCTAATATTCTGCCTGGTGAATATACAGTCCATGGGTTGCAAAGAGTAGTACACAACTGAGTGACTTTCACTTCCCTTCACTTCAATGAGGTAGATGAACCTAGAGTCTGTCATACAGAGTGAAGTAAGTCAGAAAGAGCAAAACAACTATCATATATTAATGCATATATATGGAGTCTAGAAAAATGGTACTGATGAACTTATTTGCAGGGCAGAAATAGAGACGGAGACATAGAGAACAGACTTCAGACAAAGCAGGGGAAGGAAAGGGTGGGATGGATTAAGGGAGAGGCATTGAAATTATACGTCACCATACGTAAAATGGATAGCTAATGGGAAGCCACTGTACAACACGGGGAGCTCGAAGTGGCGCTCTGTGACAACCTAGAGGCGTGGGATGTGGCTGGAGTTGGAGGGGAGGTTCAAGAGGGAGGGAACATATGTATACCGATGGCTGATTCATGCTGTTGTACAGCAGAAACCAACACAATACTGTAAAGCAATTATCCTCCAATTAAAAATCCTTTTTCTAAAAAGTGTGTGTTGTGGGGGAAGGCGGGGAATCTATGTGTGGTTTTCAAGCTTGATTGTAAGCAGTTACAAAGGCTTTACCTGGCAGGATGCACGGGGAAGAGCTGCCCTCCCCATACTGGACTTGGTGACAGCCAGGCTCCTGCACATCTGGAGTATCACACAGATGCCGGTGCTTTCACCACTGGTCTCCCTTAGGCTGAGGTCTCCAAGCTCCTCTGCTGAGACGTGCTTACAGAGGCAGGGAGAATAACCCAAGAATTTTATCACCAGTGCATCTCCAGATCCTAAGCCGCACATCGGGAATTTGCTTCGAGACCATCTGAGGCCAGAGGAGCTGGAGTGGGTGTAGACTGACTATGAGTTCATAATTGCTGAAACTGGGTGATGGGCATATGGGACTGCACTCTGTGAATCTGTCAATTTTTGTAGATTTACCACTTTTCATGATCAATAATTTCCTTCTTTTTTTTTCCCCTCTGTTCTCTCAGACAAAAAAAAAATAGCATAACAAAGTGTTACCTCTGGCTCCCTGGAAAGTCACAACCACTCCCCCCAAACCCAACCCATTCCCTGTGGATCATGGCCACCCAGAGGTGTGTGTATGCACTCTAAGATCTTAAAAACATACATTAACAGACCAGTCATATTCAAAGAATGATCACGAGAAAACTCTGAAACAGGTACATATCGCTTTTGATTCTGAGCCATTAAGGAGGAAATTCAGCGGCCCTTGACCTTAAAAAGACCAGGAAGGCAGGTGCGGGAGGAACCATCAAGGAGCGGAGGGCTTTTGCCACTGGTCGGGACAGGCAGGTGTTGGGTGGTTGTGGAGAAAGGCCAAGAAATGCAGGTCAGATTCTGACTCTGCTGCTGGCTTGCTGTGTGGCCTTGGGCCAGAGGCTTCACCTTCTGGAAAATCAGCTGCTGATCTATAAGGCGGGCAGCTGGGGGCCAGCCGACTTCTAACTTCCAGCTCTTTTAGCCTGGATGTGCTCAAAGCAGTGAAGACAGAGCTGGTGATACAGTGGCCACCGCAACACACTAACTGAGCAGTGAACGCAGCAACACACACTGGGAGTGTGGGAGATGTGGCCTGGCTTGGGGTGGACAGTGGGGTGGCGTTAAATGGGCCAGAGGGAGGAAACCAAATAAGGAAGAGAGCCCTCCTGGGGTGGGGGGTGGTGCTCCTGGGGTGAGGGGGCAGTGCTTCTGGAGGAGCCCCTCCCCCAGCCAGTGGCACAGAGGAAATTGACCAGCTGGTTCCAGGGCACCTGTTTCAACCTAAAGGGAAAAATAGGGTGAACTTATGGCCCAGCAGAGAAGGCAATGGCATCCTACTCCAGTACTCTTGCCTGGAAAATCCCATGGATGGAGGAGCCTGGTAAGCTGAAGCCCATGGGGTCGCTAAGAGTCAGACACGACTGAGCGACTTCACTTTCACTTTTCACTTTTATGCATTGGAGAAGGAAATGGCAGTCTACTCCAGTGTTCTTGCCTGGAGAATCCCAGGGATGGGGGAGCCTGGTGGGCTGCCATCTATGGGGTCACACAGAGTCGGACACAACTGATGCAACTTAGCAGTAGCAGCAGCAGCATGGCCCAGACCAGAAAAAGCCCAGCTTTCCAGAGATCTACAGGTCCATCCCAAGGATACATGAGCTAGAGCTCAAGCACTCATTAGAATCCATAGAGAAGCTTGATGGAAGGAGAGGTTGTCAGGACCCACTCCCACTCTGATTCAGTGGGTCTGGAGTGGGCCCTGGGTCCCTCACTTTTTAGCAAGCTCCCCAGCCATCCTGACAGTGGCGCAAGTGGTAAAGAACCCGCCTGCCAATGCAGGAGACATAAGAGACGTGGGTTTGATCCCTGGGTCGGGCAGATCCCCTGGAAGAGGAAATGACAGCCCACTCCAGTATTCTTGCCTGGAGAAACCCATGGACAGAGGAGTCTGGGGGCTATGTGTCCACGGGGTTGCAAAAGAGTTAAATATGACTTAGAGACTGAACATTGGTTGCTTTACAATGTATTTTTTCTGCTGCACAGCAAAGTGAATCCATCATAGGTATACACATATCCTCTCTCTTTTTTGGATTTCCTTGCCATTCAGGTCAGCACAGAGCAATAAGCAGAGTTCCCTGTGCTATGGGGTAGGTTCTCATTCATTACTGATTTTATACATAATGTCTATAGCGTGCATATGTCAATCCCAATTTCTCTCACCTCCCCTTCCCCTCCCCTTCCCACCCCCCCACTCACCATGTCCACACATTGATTCTCTACCTCTGTCTCCATTTCTGCTTTGCACATAGGTTCATCTGTACCATTTTTCTAGAGTCTACATATATGTGTTAATATACCATATTAGTTTTTCTCTTTCTGACTTATTTCACTCTGTATGACGGTCTCCAGGTCCATCCACGTCTCTGCAAATGAATCTTTCTTCTTGAACCAAGCTGCCATGTTGTGAGGAAGCCAAGGCCACCGGGTGGGGATGCTCCAGCAGAGAAGAACTGAGGCCTGGGTCAAACAGCTCCAGCTGAGCATCCACTGTGGACCTTCTAGCTAACCCTGCATCTCATCTCAGCCAGCACCAGGTTAAGCAGAAGAACTGCCTGGTGAGCCCACAGACTCATGAGAACTAACACACTGTTATTGTTGAAGTCACTAAGTCTTGGGGTACCCTGTCACACAGCTGCAGATAAATGAATTGGGAAGTTTCCCCCAGATAGCATCAGATTTAAACTCTGGGCTTCAGCAAAATCAGGATGGTCCTCTACTGTGTCCTGATGCTTAGACCTGTTTGCAAAACTCTTTCCAGAAAGAGTGGTTTATTCTCAAGCACATGACTCTGGTACTCCTTACTAGGAAAAACAAAAACAACAAGGAACCCTGCCACTTTTCCTACCAGTTTGCCAAAAAATAGTATAAATTTGAAGGATAATGAGAATTAGGAAGTTTTGACATGTTCATATTTGCACATACTTACCACTAACCATAAAATAAATGAAGTTATTTAATAATAAATGTCTCCAATTTTAGCACTAATAAACAGAGCCAGGACTGTATCAGACCAACCAGTTATTGCAGGAGAGTTTGGAGGACTCTGTGGAAGGCATATGTTTATAGCGCTCAGTAGAAAAACACCATTATTGTCTTCAGGTTGCCTGGTTCCCTATCCTTATAATGAGTAAGATATTTAAAGTCCCGAACTGTTGATGTGACATTTCAGTAAGTAATGCAGAGATTCGACAACATTTCCATATTCCTCTTTTAAAGTCTGGATGCCTCTGCCTTAATCCAAGCTCCTTGGCATTTATTACTGTTTGTTACACTAACAAGTAAGATTACGAGAATTCTAATGAAGGCTTCCAGTGAAAAACTCTGTGATTAAAATGCCGTAATAACAGTTGCATGCATTTATGTGCCTGATTACCATAATCTATTTAGCACAAGTAAACACACAAACAGAAGGAGAAAAGCAAGCCCACTGACACTCCAGCTAAAGGAGAATTTGAAATGCAAGATAGAGACAATGTAAATATGTAAATGTCTTTGTGCGTTCTTTTCATCTCCTTTCTCATCCTTGCCTGTTTTTGTTGTTTTTTTTTTTTTCCTGTTTGCTAATGAGAAGACTATACCATCCCATGTGGTCCCTGCTCAACCAGGCTGAGGTACATTTGGGGGCCATCTGCTGGGGCCAGAGTCCTAAACAATGCCACCCAGGGAGCGCTGGATATATCTGTGGCCACCTTTGACATCCTGGACAAGAAGGAATGGTCTCTCAAAGACTCCAGTCTTTGATGCGTTCAATCTGAACACTTAGTTCAGCTGTCACTCCATTAATGCAAGGCATGAAGGAGCAGGGCCGGATACCCTGCCCTCTGCCTCCCCCATCGCCCTTCCCCCACAAACATCACACTGTCAACAAATTATTACAGCAGCGATCATGCCAGGCTTCTCAATTAGCCTCCCTCCACATCTCTGTTGGCTTCCTTATTTTTCACTCTTAATAATTCTTTGATGCGTTCAATCTGAACACTTAGTTCAGCTGTCACTCCATTAATGCAAGGCATGAAGGAGCAGGGCCGGATACCCTGCCCTCTGCCTCCCCCATCGCCCTTCCCCCACAAACATCACACTGTCAACAAATTATTACAGCAGCGATCATGCCAGGCTTCTCAATTAGCCTCCCTCCACATCTCTGTTGGCTTCTTTATTTTTCACTCTTAATAAAATATCAAGCAGGAGAGTTCCTGGCATCTTCTGCTTGGTGAAGGATTTTATAAAACTTTTTAAAAGTGGAACTGAATATTTTAACAGTGGGATTATGGTGACGGGCCCGATAGTGAAACAAATTACAGAAACTTGCCGGAATCCCAAACGTGTTGTGCTAAAGAGATGGCATAAGCGTGTTCTTTTCTCAAAGGAGAAAATTTCTCCAACAGAAGCAGAAGGGTCATTGATCTGGCCTTAGTGGAGAGAGAGGAGCTGGTAAATTCACATGGAAAAGCATTAGAGAAGAGACACAGATGTAGAGATCAAATGTATGGGCAGTAAGGGTAGAGGAGAGATTGGGAGATTGGGTCAGTCTGTTCAGTTCAGTCGCTCAGTCGTGTCTGACTTTTTGCAACCCCATGGAGTGCAGCACGCCAGGCTTCACTGTCCATCACCAGCTCCCAGAGCTTGCTCAGACTCATGCCCATCAAGTCGGTGATGCCATCCAACCACTTCAGTCTCTGTGAATCTTCTTCTGTCCTCAGTCTTTCCCAGTGTCAGGGTCTTTTCCAATGAGTCAGTTCTTCACATCAGGTGGCCAAAGTTTTGAAGCTTCAGCTTCAGCATCAGTCCTTCCAATGACTATTCCGGACTGATTTCCTTTAGGATAGACCGGTTGGATCTCCTTGCTGTCCAAGGGACTCGCAAAAGTCTTCTCTAACACCACAGTTCAAAACTATCAATTCTTCAGTGCTCAGCTTTCTTTATAGTCCAACTCTCACATCCATACATGACTCCTGGAAAAACCATAGCCTTGACTAGACTGACCTTCATTGGCAAAGTGATGTCTCTGCTTTTTAATACACTGTCTAGGTTGATCATAGCTTTTCTTCCAAAGAGCAAGCATCTTTTAACTTCACGGCTGCAGTCACAATCTGCAGTGATTTTGGAGCCCCCCCAAAATAAAGTCTCTCACTGTTTCCATCGTTTCCCCATCTACTTGCCATGATGGGAGATTGGGACTGACATATGTATACTATTGATACAAAATAAATAACTAATGAGAACCTACTGTGTCTTTATAGCACAGGGAACTCTAGTTAATGCTCTTTGGCAACCTAAATGGGAAGGAAATCCAAAAAAGAATGGATATATATATATATATATATACATGCGACTGATTCATTTTGCTGTACAACAGAGACTAGCACAACACTGTAAAGCAACTACACTGCTGCTGCTGCTGCGAAGTCGCTTCAGTCGTGTCCAACCCTGTGTGACCCCATAGACGGCAGCCCATCAGGCTCCCCTGTCCCTGGGATTCTCCAGGCAGGAACACTGGAGTGGGTTACCATTTCCTTCTCCAATGCATGAAAGTGAAAAGTGAAAGTGAAGTCGCTCAGTCGTGTCCAACTCTTATCCCCCCCATGGACTGCAGCCTACCAGGCTCCTCTGTCCATGGGATTTTCAGGCAAGAGTACTGGAGTGGGGTGCCATTGCCTTCTCCATACTCCAATAAAAAAATTTTTTTTTAAAGCATAGAAGAGGCAGTTGGTACAGATCTATTGTAGAACATCAGGCAAATATAGAACCTATGGGTTTAGATGAAACACTGAGGCCCAGTGATAATCATATTGGCTTTGGATTATAAAGATTATTTGTAGGGACTTCAAAAATAATTTTGAGGTGTATAAAAAAATCTTGGCATCCTCATATATAGGGGGCACTTACAGCCAACATTTATTGAGCTATTACGATATCCAATCCTTGCTCTAAATGCTTCTCACACATTGTTAAACTTGACTCCTGCAATAAACTTGTAAGGAAGATGGACTACGGATGATATCTCACAGAAAGGTTAAACAGCTTGCCTGTGCTCAGTCGCTCAGTCGTGTCCAGCTCTGCAAGCCCATGGATTGTGCTTAGGAAGGCTCTAGTTTAATAAGTGAGCAAATTAGAATTCTAACCCAGGCAAACCTGAATCCAGAGCCTATACTTTCAAATGGAAATCTAACTTAAATTTTTGCATCCCCCATAGTTAAAGAACCACATGTCTAGTGGCAAGTGATATATCCTAAAAACAATATAGCACCTGATGTGTAGTAATCCTGTAATACAAGGGTCCCCAAGCCCTGGGCCTCTGCATATTAGGAACTGGGCCACACAGCTGGAGGTGAGAGCAAGGCAAGCGAGCGAAGCTTCGTCGGTATTTACAGCCGCTCCCCATCGCTCACATTATTGCCTGAGCCCCGCCTCCTGCTCAATAAACTCAATACATATAATGCCTTTAAATCATCCCCAAACCATCCCCCTGGCTCACCATCCATGGAAAGACTGTCTTCTATGAAACGGGTCCCTGGTGCCAAAAAGGCTGGGGACCTTTTTGGTCTGCTGTAATATACACTTGTTGCAACCATTCATAGAATCAGCATCATCACAGGAATAACATTGTTCTTAGAAGAGAGCTTTTTCCACTCCCACACTTTTCCAACATATGCTCATTTTTCAGATGAAAATGATACACATTTTTTAATCGAAGAGATTGCTAAAGGAAGGAGGCCCACAGAGTACAAAGAGGTAAGGACATTTATCACTCAAAGCAAAATAGCCCGTTGTTTGCCCACCCAGCCCCACACTTATGGCCCTTGGAAACCAGCAGATTATGCCAAGTGAGCACCAAATAATAATTACAGGGGCAGGTTAGAGACAGCCTTTCCCCTAATTTGACCTATTTAGCATTTGGGGAGTAGTCTGTGTCTATCTTGGGAATTTTCTAAGCAATGTGTTGAAAGAGAAATTGGGGGAAGCTGACATATTTTGGAATCAACGTAATAAACATGAGCAGCTGCGTTGCAGACCATCCTCTTAGTAAATGAGGGGCTCATCCTCAAAGATGAAAATCAGTGCTGGCCTCCCCAGGGGCTGTCCTCCATCCCAATGTGGGCCTGGACCACCTCCTCTCCTCCTCCATCAGCCGCTCTGGGCCTGGACCACCTCCTCTACTCACAGGATGATTTCCACTCGCCCCAATGTGCTCTTGGTTTCCCCTCCAGCCCTCTTGCTCAGTCCCCTGGACAACATCCCCCTCTGGCTCCAGTCATCTTCTCTGCGGATCCCTCTTGCAGCTCCAACTCAACTCAGCCAAAACACCTGTTCCTCTGCCATGGACTCTCCATCTCAGTCAATGACCTGGAATGACAGCCCGTCCACCAAGCTACCCAAGCTTGCTGCTGCTGCTAAGTCACTTCAGTCGTGTCCGACTCTGTGCGACCCAAGCTTAGAAAGCTATTAAGATCCTAAACTTCTCGCACCCCTACTGTCCATAAGGCTGGCCAGTCTTACCAACTGGGAACATCTTCCTCCATCACACCTTCTCCACATCCTTGCCACTGTGCCCATACTATTAGTTTGCTAGAGTTTGCATTACAAATACCACTCAGTGGGTGACTTAAACAATAGAAAGTCATTGTCTCACATATCTGGAAGCTGGAAGTTCAAGAGCAAGATGCAAGCAAGGTTGGTGTATTTTTTTTTTCCACTTAAAAAAAAATCCATTCACTTATCTATTTTATTTTTGACTGTGTCAGGTCTTAGCTTCTGCACATGGAATCTTTTCACTGTGGTGTGTTGGCTCAGCTGCCCCAGGGAATGTGGGATCCCAGTTCCCCGACCAGGGATCAAACCTGCATCCTCTGCACTGGAAGGTAGATTCTTACCTACTGGATCATCAGGGACGTCCCGGGGTCAGTGTCTTCTGAGGGCCTATCTCCTTGGCTTGTAGGTGGCTGTCTTCTCTGCATCTCTTCACCTGCTTTTTCCTCTCTGTGTCCATGCCTGATCCCTTCTTCTTATAAGGACACCCTAATGACCTCTTTAAAGACCCTATGTCCAAACGCAGTGACATTTTGAGTTAGAATGGGGTTCGAGTTCAACACAGGAATGGGAGGCAATTGAGCCCCTAACAGGGTCCTTGTCACCTGTCATAGCGTATAGCACAGTCGCTCAGTCACGTCCGACTCTGCAACCCTGTGGACTGTTGCCCACAAGGCTCCTCCGTCCATGGGATTCTCCAGGCAAGAACACTGGAGTAGGTGACCACTCCCTTCTTCAGGGGATCTTCCTGACTCAGGGATTGAACCCAGGCCTCCTGCAGGCAGATTCTATAGTCTGAGCCACCTTGTCACCTCTTAGTCAACTACAATAAAACCCTGAATTCTCCAAGTTTTCTACAGTTATGACACCTTTATTTTCCAGATTTTTCTAACAAGGTCCATGTCTTACTTCTGTTATCAGAAAAACAATAATCCATGCATTGTTTCGAGGAAATTGGTGTCACCGTTGAACTCAGGGAAGCCTCTGTGAACACTCTCTGTGTCCTGCTTGATGTCTCCTCTCTCCTGCCACGTCTCTCTGCTTGCCATCCCATGACCTTGCATCTGGACTCTCTTACACTGATTTCCTTTTTACAGACTGACGAATCAGTCGGATGGTCAGCTGGGTTTTGGGCGAGACACCCTCCTCAGTGTCACACGCAACAGTCAACAGGCCACAGAAATCCTGGAGGGCACAGGGGTCTTGAATGGGGTGGTGAGTCATGGTTTAGCCCTTGTCAGGGAACAAAGAAACCCAATTTGAAATCAAAACATGGTCTTCTGTTCTATAGTGGATGTCAGGATCTTTATCCTAATTCTGTGATTTACAAACTTGTGGTTGACTACCCTTCCTGGGGAGGTAATAGAGACATAAGACCCTCCCCCTCTCCATCCACGTTTCAGCCCCCCTGCCCCAGGCCTTGCCAGGCAGGTGCAGCCTCACTGTGGCTGCTTCTCCAGACCTGGGGGGGTGGGGGGGGCGGATGGTGGAGTACCTGCGTTATCAATTGCTTTTCTCGTGTCCGATTCTTTGGGACCCTATGGACCATAGCTTGCTTGTCAGGCTCCTCTGTCTATGGGATTCTCCAGACAAGAATACTGGAGTGGGCTGCCATGCCCTCCTCCAGGGGAACTTCCCAACCCAGGGATCGAACCTGCTTTTCTTGTGTCTCCTATTTTGGTGAGCAGGTTCTTTACAACTAGTACCACCTGGGATGCTCTCACAGGGCGGGGCAAAAACAGCACCTCTAGACTCCAGCAGGGGTGGTCCTCTGGAAAGTGGAGGCTGGGTCCTAGCCCCAGAGACAGGAATACATGAAGCAGGGACAAGAAAGCCTGTGCAGAGCCTGTCCCTGAAGCCCTCCCTCCCCAGCCTCTCCAGTGTGTAGATCTCCCCACGTGGAGGGCTCTGGTCCTCAGAAAGCTCACCCCACCTCCTGACGTTCTACACTGACTTCCACCAAGATCTCACCTCCAAGCCAATAGCTAAGTCCAGTTTGGGAGTCTTTCCTGCAGCTGCTGTAAACAACAGACTTGGTGGCTTAAAACATCAGACATCGATCCTGTCACAGCTCTGGAGGTCCCAAGTCTGAGATCAAAGGGGTGGCAGGGCCGTGCTCCCTTCAAAGTCTTCGGTAACAATTCTTGCTTCCCTCTTCCAGCTTCTTGTGACATCCAGTGGTCTTTGGCTGTGGGGGCATCACTTCAGTCTCTGCCTTCATCTTCATGTGGCCTTCTCCTCCTCTTGTATGTCAAGTGTCCACCCCTCCCCCTGCCCTGGTCTTGCTCTTATAAGGACACTTGTCATTGGATTTAGGGCCCACATGGAAAATCTAGAATGATCGCAAGATCCTGCAATGACCTTGTTTTTCCACATTCACAAATTTCAGGGATTTGCACATGGACATATCTGGGGGTGGGGGCGCACTGTCATTCAATGAGGAAGAAGCCTTTTAATTCTTGGAAAATAGTCCTGGAAGGAAGCCCCACACTATCAGGAGATCTGCTGGCTCCTGCTGAAATCTATGCCCTGAGCCCCAGGACAGAAGCTCAGGTGGCAGGCTCTGCCTGAATCAGTGTCACAATTAGGGACCAAAGGCAGCTGAATGGACCAGGTGCCCCTTGGGAACAGCTGCCTGCCTCAGCAAGACAGACCTAAGCAGAGCTCAATGCAGGCACCCACATTATCCTGGGGGACCCAGGAATAGCTCTTCCTCGAATGAGGGGCCAGGGCTGGCTTCCCACCAGCTGTCTCCTGCCCTCCTCTCATCAGGGATGCTCATCTCCTAGAAAATCACACTGCCCACTCCACACCAGCTTTCTGCCCAGGGTTCTGCCTGTCCCCCATTCTCCCTTGGCCTCAGCATCACTGCTTCCTAAATGACACAATGAGGGACCAAGACGGGCTCCTTCAGAGCTCCTCTGAAGGGAAGGTGGCCTCATAACATGGTGAAATGTTATCTGGTTAAGATTGTGCCCTGTCAATCCTAAGGAAAATCAACTCTGAATATTCACTGAAAGGACTGTTACTGAAGCTGAAGCTCCAATACTTTGGCCACCTGATGCAAAGAGTTAACTCATCAGAAAATACCCCAGTGCTGGGAAAAACTGAAGGCAGAAGGAGAAGGGGATGACAGAGAATGAGATGGTTGGATGGTATCACTGACTTGATGGACATGAGTTTGAGCAAGCTCCAGGAGATGGTGAAGGACAGGGAAGCCTGGTGTGTTATAGTCCATGGGGTCACAAAGAGCTGGACATGACTGAACAACTGAACAACAACAACTATGTTAATTAAAAGTCAGCCTCAAGTGATAGAACAAAGATGTCTGCAGTGGAGAGATGCCTCTTCAGACATCAAGAAAATCCAACACAATAATGGATTTAACAAAGCAGAGGAGTTTTGCTCTCTCATCTAGAGAACAAAGGCTTGATCCCTTCCTGTACTGTCAGGAACCCAGGCACCTCTCTTAAAGCTTTTTCATATGTGTCCCCATCCTGATGGTTCTTACAGCCCAACCCATCAGGTCGAGATTCCAGCCAGCAGGAAGAGAATGGGGACACCGCCGGCAGCCACACACACCACTTGTGTATATATCCTCCTGGCCAGGACTTGGTTACAAAAGAGGCTGGGAAATGTAGTTCTTGTTCTGGGCAGCCATGTGGGCAATCAGAAGTTCCATACAGAAGGGGGAACAGATTTGGGGGAACAACTAGCAATGTTCACCATATGAATTGGAGGCAGTAGGTTTATCACATACATCCTACTGTAACCACCCTTCAGGGCTGTTGAGAGAATCCAAAGAAATTATAATAACCGTTATGATAGTAATTACTTTGTTACCATGTTTGAAAGCAGAGATGTGGTCTTTTTTTTTTTTTTTTCACTGCTGGACCCCTGGTATCCAGGACAGCTCCTGGCACAGGAAAGAAGCCCAGTAAGTATCTATTGGATTATATGCTTGAAGATAAATATTCCTCAGCAGAGATAAGGCACTGGCATACTTGAAACATTCTACCCAACCACTTGGAAAAGTCATTAGTAAATCTTTGAAAGGATTGAAAATGGTACCAGATGTTGAAATCTATTATAATTTGTACCTTGGTGTTTGGAAGGGGAAAGTGGCATTTTATTATTCTATCCTGAAGAGTCACAGAGGTCAGTTTATCACCTATTCTGACATCCAAATTAAAGATCACATTTTCCCTGCATTCAGGAAAATAAAGACTGAGCCTTTAAGTTAGCTATCAGCCAGGCAGACTCTCTTCTACATTGTGACATAAATAGGGACAACACTTGGGTGACAATTTAGCAACAATTACTAAAATTTAGTAATTTTATCAAAATTACAACTGCATAGACTGGCTGACCTAAAAATTCTAATCTAGGGATTTATCCACATGATATGCTACATATATGAACATGACAATCTACAAGATATTTTTGCATCCTTGTTTGTAATAGGATAAGACTTCAAACATTATAAATTTGTCTTTCAACAGGGCGATAGTTAAATAAATAATGGTGAAGCCCTATTATAGGATCCCTATTCCTTTTTTGGGCTTCCCAGGTGGCTCAGTGGTAAAGAAGCTCCCTGCCAATGCAAGAGACTCGGGTTCAGTCCCTGGATTGGGAAGATCTCCTGAAGGAGGAAATGGCAATCCACTCCAGCTTTCTTGCTTGGGAAATACCATGGACAGAGGAGCCTGGTGGGCTACAATCTATGGGGTCACAAAGAGTTGGAGCCACTTAGGGACTGAACAGCAGCAAACAGTAGCATTCCTTTATTTTAAGAAGAAGTGGCTGTCAGTACACAGCAAAGAAATGACCTCCAAGACAATAACTGAAAAAAGCATGGTAGAAAGCCAAGTGTATAGTATGCTACCGTTTAATACAAATGGCAGACAGAGAAAGAGGAAATGTATGTGTGTGCTTGCTTGAGTTTGCATAGACTACCTCTAGAAGAATAAGGAAGAGATGATGCTAAGGAAGGGAATTGAGGGGCTGACCTCAGCCACAGAAGAGGGAAGCAAACTTTTTAAGATATGCTTTGGAATTTTGATGCTGAAGGTGAAACTCCAATACTTTGGCCACCAGGTGCGAAGAACTGACTCAGTGGAAAAGACCCTGATGCTGGGATTGAAGGCAGGAGGAGAAGAGGACGACAGGGGATGAGATGGTTGGATCGCATCACAGACTCAATGGACATGAATTTGAGTAAGCTCCAGGAGTTGGTGATGGACAGGGAGGCTTGGCATGCTGCAGTCCACAGGGTCACAAAGAGTCGGACACGACTGAGTGACTGAACTGGACTGAACTTAGAATTTTGAACTATGTGATAGAGGAAATGTATGTGTGTGCTTGCTTGAGTTTGCATAGACTACCTCTAGAAGAATAAGGAAGAGATGATGCTAAGGAAGGGAATTGAGGGGCTGACCTCAGCCCACAGAAGAGGGAAGCAAACTTTTTAAGATATGCTTTGGAATTTTGATGCTGAAGGTGAAACTCCAATACTTTGGCCACCAGGTGCGAAGAACTGACTCAGTGGAAAAGACCCTGATGCTGGGATTGAAGGCAGGAGGAGAAGAGGACGACAGGGGATGAGATGGTTGGATCGCATCACAGACTCAATGGACATGAATTTGAGTAAGCTCCAGGAGTTGGTGATGGACAGGGAGGCTTGGCATGCTGCAGTCCACAGGGTCACAAAGAGTCGGACACGACTGAGTGACTGAACTGGACTGAACTTAGAATTTTGAACTATGTGACTATATCACTCATTCAACAAATAATAATAATAACAACTAGTTTCATTTGATGTGTTGAATTGTTGTGTTGCTTGTATGCTGTCAAGTCAGACTCTTTGAGGCTTCATGGACTGTAGACCACCAGGCTCCTCTGTCCATGGAATTTTCCAGGCAAGAATACTGCAGTGGGTTGCCATTTCCTTCTCCAGGGGATCTTCCTAACCCAGAGAATGAACCTGTATCTCTTGCACCTCCTGCATTGGCAGGTAGGTTCTTTGCCACTGTGCCACCTCATGGTCTTTATACTTTTTAAAGTATGTCTGCCTGTATCTTTCTGGTTGATGGTCCTCCAGACAGGACAAATGATTGCTTTTGCAAGTACAAGAAGAAAAAGTGGACTCCCCAGCAAGTTTTAGGCAGTGGCTAAAAGTACAACCCTGGGGACATGGTGAAGAAGCACCACTGCTCAGGGCAGGGATCACTCCCTTGATCTCTTGTTATCTTTGGTTCACAGTGTCTTAGCTTCTCTGTGACTGAGAGAAGCAGTAATATATCATCAAGATCCTGTGTGCCCAGATTCAATGCTATGATGCTCCATTTTGAGGTGAGGGTACTTGACCACACTGAGAATAAGGAGAATTTTCTTACCCCTGTTGTAAATGTGTGTGTGTGCATGCTATAAGGGAGAGAATGTTCTCTATTCAGGGGGAAAAATCAAAATAGAGAACAGTGTATAGAGTATGTTACCACTTGGGTTCAAAAAAGAAAAGAGAAAGGCCTTTAAACATATAATTTGTACTATCAAAGAGTATTTCTGGAATACACAAAGAACTGGAACACTAGTTGCCTTTGTGGGGAGGTCAGTTGCACGAGACTTTTAACCAAATACTCTTTGTGATATTTGAGTTTTATTTTAAGTATGTGCTGTAGAGCATCTTTGGCCACCTGATGTGAAGAACTGACTCATTGGAAAAGACCCTGATGCTAGGAAAGATTGAAGATGGGAGGAGAAAGGGACAACAGAGGATGAGATGGTTGGATGGTATCACAGACTCAATGGACATGAATCTGAGTAAACTCCAGGAGTTGGCGATGGACAGGGAGGCCTGGCATGCTGCAGTCCACGGGGTCGCAAAGAGTCAGACATGACTGAGCAGCTGAATGAACTGACTGATATAGCATCTATTCAAAACATGTAAAAAAAGAGAGAATGCAGTTTATATGATATAGTTTCTTTCTATTCCCACCCCACCCCACCCCCTTCTTCCTGCTCCTCTCCTTCTTCTTTCAATGGAGACTGTAAATTCTACCTAAACAGACCAACCTCTTTGCTTACACTTAGCATTAAGGTTAACCCAGAGGTGGGTGACCTTTGGGGGCTGCTGTTGGAAATGCAGAAAGAGAAAGGAAATGGAATATTTAAAACTTCTGCATCTTCCAAAATCCCAGAATTTCTGCCCTGGGCTCAGTCCCAGTGCATGGGTGCCCTGTTTACATTTCAATCATTCTCCTTGAGCCAGTGGAAGCTGCAGACATATGGGTACATATGACATTTGACTGCAGGCAAAAGGGGCCCAGTCTTGCTTACTATATCTGCCAGAAGGGACTTCTCCAAGATGATCCAGCAACTGCCAGGGAGCCCAGCAGGGGCCAGGAGGGGAGCTAGCCTCCAGGTTTGCCAGGCAGCAACTCAGACTCCACGGTCCTCCCACCACCAGGGCACACATACAGGAAAGCTGTTGTCAGGGTTTCTGGCTTTGATGTGCTTTTCAGGGCTGGACAGGCAAAGGAGGGAAGGATCCAAAAGGGATAGATTGGTGCAGCCTTAACTTGTTAAAGGGGTCAGGTGGATCTTACAGTGACGTGGGAAGATGTCCACAGGACACTAAGAAATGAAAGAAGCACGTTGCAAAGCCTGCACACAGCCTGAAAGGACTTCACCAAAATCGACTGTGACTTGTTGGGAAGGGGAGTTGGTCAAATGGTGCCTTCTGCTTCTGTATGATTTAAAAGGCCTTGTTTTTTTTTTTTTTTTTTACAATTGGGCATGCATCCTTTCTTTTTTTTTAATCTTTTAATGCTTATCGAATTTTACTTGACAGATGGTCAAGGGAGTGAGAAAAACTATTCAAATGCTGGGGAGAGACCCTGGAATCTCCAGAAAACAGCATTTTTCCAGCCCCCAAAAGGATCTGTGTTTGGAACTGGAAGTCCCAAGGACCCTGGGGAGAGGAGCATACCTGCGCCCCCAAAAGATGGAAGACTGTGCCCATGAATCACGTGGGCACCTTGGTTAATTTCCATGCTGTCTCACTAGATCCGGAAGCGCCTGCGACTGGGTGTTTCTAAGAGCTTCCTTGCAATGCTAATCCTGCGGGGCCCCAGACCACCAGGATCTGGAGAGAGGCGGGCGGGCGTGGCCGAATGTGGTCCCGCCGACGGTTCCGGCTCTTCCCAGCTCGGCAAGAGTCATTTCAGTAACGTGTATGTGTACCTGTGTGGGGGTGTGTGGGTAGGTGGGTACAAGCGCGCGGGCGCCCTGTATGCATTTGAGGGGAATGAGAAAAAAAGATAAAGGACACAAAGGGACACTGACAGAAGCGAAGAGGAAGAGAGCTGGAAGGGAAAGAAGACCGGGAGACGCAGGAGATGGTCGCAGCTCCTGTACCGCCGCCTACTTCAAGCCCAAGTCCAAGGCCATGAGAGCGCTGCGGAGCCCGAGGTTCTCCTTGGGCGCCGCCCGCTGGTCCCCACCCGGCGGAGGTTGCGGACGGCCGGCCCCCCGCGATGGCCAGTGAGCTGGGTCCCCCCTAACTCTCTGTGCACTCCACCGCCGAGAATGGCTCGGGGATCGCGCCGGGGAGACCCACGCCGTCTGGGCGTTCCAGAGAAGCCGGGGGAAGGGCGCGGCCCTCTGGAGGGGCCCTGCCGGGATCCCCGGAGCGATGCTGGCCCCTGTGAGGCCTCCCTCGCACTTGATAAGATAACCCGTTTGCCTTGGGGGGTTGGGGGGAACCTGTGACCCTATCCCCACGTGACAAGAAGTGAACCAACGTTGTCCGCATCTGGCAGTTTTGAATTTGCCTTGGCAAGGGGGAAAATCTTGTACCTCTGATGCTAGGTTATTTTTGTCTTTTGTGGTATGTGGAAACTCCAGAGAAATTCTCTGGGTCTGTCTTACCGCTGACATTGACTTGGATCTACTGAGCCCGTCTGGGGCCTCTCCCTTGCTCTGGGTCCCCGGGGGTGCAAAGCAAGTTGGGGCACAGTGAGGACCCGCAAGGACTTGCCCTGCTTTGAGGAAGCCAGACCCTCACTGCAGTAGAGTGGACCCTGACGGGGAGCAGGGAGAGAACTCTGGGTGCTCTAGGGGCTCAAGAAGAGGGTGATTCCCTGGAAGGGTGGCACAAGATGAAATGGACAGGAATGCTGGGGAAGATGGGGGAGAGCAGAGCCCACCAGGTGCTCCAGGTCCCTAGAGGGTGAGAAAGGAAGGAGCAGCGGCCAGTGGAGGCCAGGTCTACCCTGCAGCTGGCCTTGAACTCCCAACCTGAGGATCCTGAAGGCCGTGGGGAGATACAATGCTGCTACATCTTCCATGATAACAAGGCAGGCCGTCCACCAGGTGCTCCGAGCAGGGCTCAGGCCCTGCATCCTCTGCACTGAGCTCAGAGGCACGCCACACCCTCCAGCCTGCAGCGCCCCACCCAGACCACACTCAGGCTGTGCAAGCTGGGGAGCCTGGGGAGTGCATGCACTTTCAGTACTATTTCCAGAACCTGACCTTGCAGACTTGTCTCCTGGAGCCTAGAAGAGCTCAGAAACCCACTGCCCCCTCCAGTGTAAGGTCTTGGCCCCAGGCAGGGTAAGGGACTTCCTGGTCTGTTTTGTCCACGCCACTCTGTTCAGCCCATCCCCACCTTCCAGATGAACCTCAGTGGGGAGAGGAGGAGATGCCTAGTGTCTCAAGGATGGCAGGAGAGAGTGGCTGCAGTGCAGGACCGGGCCCCGGAGGCCCCTGGGGCTGGACCTGAGGGGCCAGGGGCTGCACTCAGCCTCTGCCCTGAACTTCAGTCTTCAGTTTCTTCACTTGTAAAATGGGATCGAGGTGATTTCTAAGCGCAGAAGGGCTGCTGGCAGAGCTTGGGTGAAATCGCAGTTTGCAAACTAAGATCTGTCAAAGTTGGTTCCAGGTCACCTCTCAGTTCAGATTCCAACTTTCCTCCCCTGCAGACTGGGGAGGCATGTTGATGTCAATATCAGGACTCCTTAGGAGCAGGTGAACAGAGAAATCACAAAGGGAAGGTATCGTCCAAACTTCCCACTCCCTCCTCAAATCTTACAGCAGAAACACACTCTTAGAGACCACAGGTAGCTTCTAGAAACCCATTTTAGGAATGAGAACCTGAGGCCAAGAGCAGACAAGGCAAGATCTCACAACCTCAGATCCCTAAGTTATGGGTGCCCAGCACCGTGTTGTCTCCATCACCATGCTGTCTTCCTGGACGCGCCCCTCTGCTTAGGAGGCCTTGAACAAATGCCTACATCCCTCTGAGGGTCAGTTTCCCCATCTGTAAAATGGGAGTAAGTACTCCTCCCTCCTAGGGTCAGGGAGAGGTTAAATGAGATGAAGTCTACCCAAGACCCACTAGGCACAGCTTGCTGCTGTTGCTAAGTCACTTCAGTCGTGTCCGACTCTGTGTGACCCCATAGATGGGCAGCCCACCAGGCTCCCCCATCCCTGGGATTCTCCAGGCAGGAACACTGGAGTGGTTTGCCATCTCCTTCTCCAATGCATGAAAGTGAAAAGTGAAAGTGAAGTCGCTCAGTCGTGTCCGACTCTTAGCGAGGCCATGGACTGCAGCCTACCAAGCTCCTATAGGTCACCTCTAAGTGGTCATTCTCTTGTGGCTCAACTGCTAAAGAATCCGTCTGCAATGCAGGAGACCTGGGTTCAGTCCCAGGGTTGGGAAGATCCCCTGGAGAAGGGAAAGGCTACCCACTCCAGTAGTCTGGCCTGGAGAATTCCATGAATTGTATTTGCAAAGAGTCGGACACAACTGAGTGACCTTCACAATCACAGGTGGTCATTAGGTGGAAGTCATTCTACCTGTTATTCTAAATGCTCCCACATCCCCAGCAATCCAGATTACAGACCTCCTGGTTTACTGTGTAAACCAAAAACATACATAGGCACTGTCCTTTTACAAGAATGTCACTTTCAGTACTATTTCCAGAACCTGACCTTGCAGACTTGTCTCCTGGAGCCTAGAAGAGCTCAGAAACCCACTGCCCCCTCCAGTGTAAGGTCTTGGCCCCAGGCAGGGTAAGGGACTTCCTGGTCTGTTTTGTCCACGCCACTCTGTTCAGCCCATCCCCACCTTCCAGATGAACCTCAGTGGGGAGAGGAGGAGATGCCTAGTGTCTCAAGGATGGCAGGAGAGAGTGGCTGCAGGTGCAGGACCGGGCCCCGGAGGCCCCTGGGGCTGGACCTGAGGGGCCAGGGGCTGCACTCAGCCTCTGCCCTGAACTTCAGTCTTCAGTTTCTTCACTTGTAAAATGGGATCGAGGTGATTTCTAAGCGCAGAAGGGCTGCTGGCAGAGCTTGGGTGAAATCGCAGTTTGCAAACTAAGATCTGTCAAAGTTGGTTCCAGGTCACCTCTCAGTTCAGATTCCAACTTTCCTCCCCTGCAGACTGGGGAGGCATGTTGATGTCAATATCAGGACTCCTTAGGAGCAGGTGAACAGAGAAATCACAAAGGGAAGGTATCGTCCAAACTTCCCACTCCCTCCTCAAATCTTACAGCAGAAACACACTCTTAGAGACCACAGGTAGCTTCTAGAAACCCATTTTAGGAATGAGAACCTGAGGCCAAGAGCAGACAAGGCAAGATCTCACAACCTCAGATCCCTAAGTTATGGGTGCCCAGCACCGTGTTGTCTCCATCACCATGCTGTCTTCCTGGACGCGCCCCTCTGCTTAGGAGGCCTTGAACAAATGCCTACATCCCTCTGAGGGTCAGTTTCCCCATCTGTAAAATGGGAGTAAGTACTCCTCCCTCCTAGGGTCAGGGAGAGGTTAAATGAGATGAAGTCTACCCAAGACCCACTAGGCACAGCTTGCTGCTGTTGCTAAGTCACTTCAGTCGTGTCCGACTCTGTGTGACCCCATAGATGGGCAGCCCACCAGGCTCCCCCATCCCTGGGATTCTCCAGGCAGGAACACTGGAGTGGTTTGCCATCTCCTTCTCCAATGCATGAAAGTGAAAAGTGAAAGTGAAGTCGCTCAGTCGTGTCCGACTCTTAGCGAGGCCATGGACTGCAGCCTACCAAGCTCCTATAGGTCACCTCTAAGTGGTCATTCTCTTGTGGCTCAACTGCTAAAGAATCCGTCTGCAATGCAGGAGACCTGGGTTCAGTCCCAGGGTTGGGAAGATCCCCTGGAGAAGGGAAAGGCTACCCACTCCAGTAGTCTGGCCTGGAGAATTCCATGAATTGTATTTGCAAAGAGTCGGACACAACTGAGTGACCTTCACAATCACAGGTGGTCATTAGGTGGAAGTCATTCTACCTGTTATTCTAAATGCTCCCACATCCCCAGCAATCCAGATTACAGACCTCCTGGTTTACTGTGTAAACCAAAAACATACATAGGCACTGTCCTTTTACAAGAATGTTACCAGCTTGGTTTCACCAGCCCACTTGCATATCTGCATGTGAAGCGTTCCAAAGTATTTACCAACCCCCTCCATGTGTCAGGCCTCGGACTGGGGCCGGGGCCGAGACCAGAGGTGACCTTGGATGACTGCAGTAGCTGAGTCTCAGTTGCTCAGTCGTGTCCGACTCTTTGCGACCCCAAGGATGTAGCCCTCCAGGCTCCTCTGTAATGGGGATTCTCCAGGCAAGAATACTGGAGTGGGTTGCCACGCCCTCCTCCAGGGGATCTTCCCAATCCAGGGGTCGAGCCCGGGTCTCCTGCCCTGCAGGCGGGATTCTTTACCCTCTGAGCCACCGGGGACGCCCAGAGTCTTGCAAGGAAGACAGGATTTGTTTGCAGAGTTCTGCCTCCTAAGCGGTCTGATCGCTCACGTTTGGGCGCCAAACGCTGGCATTGCGCATCCCTTCTGGTTTCCGGACCAGGAGCGATGGCTGAAATGCTTTTTTCTTTTCTTTCCGGGAGCCTGGCCTCCCACCGCCAGCCCCAGTCCGCCTGGCGCAAGGGCGCCGCTCTCCTTGGCAGCCCGGCGGATTCGCTGCCAGAATGTGCGCAGGAACTCGGAGAGATGGGCAAGGAGAGAACAGGCCAGAAAGGCCGGGAGGAACCCGGGAAGCCGTGGGAGGTCTGCTTCTTTGCAGCCCCCGCGCCAGCCCGCCCTGGCCCGTTTGGCACAAGCGCCTCCCGGGCCGCCAGGCGGCTGAGCAAAGGCCGGCCCCTCCACGCACCCGGTCTTTTGTGGGAGCAAAACACAAAGGAGAGGGGGAGAAAATACGTCTTCCGTTTCGACGGGGGAGGCCGACAGCGCCAGGACGCCTGGGCCAGCCAGGAACTCCCGGAGCCCGGCCCATTAGCACCGGCAAAGGAGCACTCCATTTCGCAGGAAGGGGCTGTGTACGCGCGGGTGGGAACCGCGGTGCCAGGGACACTCCCAGGACGCGCACACCGGGCTCCAGGCGCAAGACCTGGACAAGGGCCGGGACGCCCTAGGACCCACAGGAGAGCAAGCGCCAGTGGCGTCCTCTAGTTTCTGATTATTCCTGGAGGAGTAGGAGGACTCGGAGAGTTTGGCGACCGACAAGCCCCAGGGCTAAAGAAACCCTGGGGAGACAGACCGCCCCCACCTCCCCTCGAGCAACTCCCTGGCAATTGGAGGATGAGATCCTCCATGGGGATGCTGGGGAAAGGGTCTGCAGCGTTGACCTGTAGCCCAAGCTCCAGGAGTGCGCAGTAAGAACCGCGGGGCGCCGCTGCACCGTCCCGGAACGGCCACTGCTGCCTCGGGTCGGTGGCGCGGGACCGGAGCCCAGAGCATCCTTACGTTCGTCCACGAGGGAATCTGGCGAATAAGCTCCTGACTCCGAACTGCGCCTTCTCAGGTTCTAAACTCGCGCCGTGCCAGGAGGGGCCCCTCGAGTTTCGCCCCTGCTCCCGACTCCAGGCTCTGGAGCCAGCGTGTAAAGACCTGAGGACTCGCGCGGACCCGGGCGCAAGGACCGTGGCCAGTAGCAAGCCACGAAAGAAGGAACCGGGGCTCCAGGACACGTGCCACCGGCTGGACTAACCTCAGCGACTGCGACCCAGGCGCGCACTCGTTGAGCCTGCTGGTGTTTGTGAGATACAAACTGGCGCGCTCACAGGTCCACGCCCCGGCTGGGGGTCCGCAGCGCACACTCCCCACGAATGTCCTCATTACTGGTGGCCTGGGATGCCCGAAGGAATGATACGCAAATACCCCAGCTCTGCAATCCCCAGCACCCCATCTCCACTCCCTGCGTTCTTCCAAGTGACAGATTCGCCTAATTGAACCGTTGTGGGTCATCCTCTGGAACCGTTAGATGACACATCTCCACGCTTCAGTTCTTCATGTTTTAAATACCTATTTAACGGATGGCTGCAGAGCCAGCTGGGAAACAGGCGGATTGAAAAATAACGCCCCAGAAGGCACGAGCTGGGGGCAAAGGGGAGAGCCCGCCTGGCTTTCTGGTGTAGAAGGGACTGGAGCAAACTGAAGGGACCCCCAAACTGGGAGCAATAACCTGGGATTTTGTGGGTTTATTTCTAACTTTGCTGCTTGAAGGTGAATTACTAATAGCCAAATGTGTCTGTTGTTGTATGTTTTAAACCGTGCATATAAATTAAAAGATCCCAAATAATGCAGATAAACAAGAGGCTGATAACACCCCCTTGGAGAGAGGGCTGGGGCCGAGTCCCTGCGGCTGCAGTGTAAGCACTACTAGGGTCCTGGATTTGAAGAAACAAAACTCTGTGCTCAAAATGTATGGCTGTGAGAAACTCAACTAGGAGAAAATGTCTGAGGTTAGGGAGACCGGGCCCCTACTATAAAGTAACCACCAGAGCCCCCATTTGCAGTTCAGGCAGAGGTGCGCAGTAAAGGGTTGAGTTTTTTGTTTCGTTTCTATGTAGGCTTGCTACAAACACAGTCTCTTGATTTTCCCATCTGTAAAATGGGTGGAGTATCGGTATCACAGAACTACTGCAGTTGGGCGCTTCTGCAGATCGGACTTAGTTCCTCGGAGGTCAAGGTTTTCCAGCTTTGGGAGCCAGGCTGAGACTGGTAAAACGCCATGAATCTCGGCCCCAACGCGTTGGATCCCGCGGTCTGGTCCGCGGTGTGAAGTCTTGGCCCAGGATTGAGACGGATTGAGACTTCTTCCTGCAGACAAGCCAGCTTTGCCCCTCTACGCCACGGCGTGGTGACCGCCACAAAGATGGTGCAGAAAATACCGTCCTCTGGTTCCCGATGCTGCGAAAGGATTTCTGACCCTGGGCTCAACTTTCCGCCTGCATTAGCGCGGTTTCTCAGTGCAAACGCCTCGTCCCAGTGTCTGCGCCATCGCCAGCTTTATGAAGAAGGTGATTTCTTTCAAAGCCCCGTCCCGGTAGAGGGTCCCCTCTTGCCTTCCCCGCCTTCCTCCTCGCCAGGCCCGGCGCCCAGCTGGGGGCGCTACTGGCCGCTTGCCGAGCTGCAGCCGCCGCCACCTCTTAGAGGCGCGCTTCTAGTGCAAAGAAAGCAGGAGTTTCGTTCCTGGTTGTCGTGCACATTTGGGGCTCAAAATGCCCACGTGCTGATGAAACCCACGAAGTGGGAACAGGTGGCGAGAACACACATTCACGGGGGTGGGAAGGGAGGAGACTCCAGCCCAGTTTCTGAGTAGCCAGGGTTATCTGCGAAGATCCGAACCCAACATCCGAACGCCGTGGGCACCGGGTTAATTCGTGCGCACAGCCCCTATCCCCAGCCCCGCGCACCTCCTCCTCCAGCCTGATTCTGCGTTCCCGCATTTTAATAGAAATTTGCCAGTGTCCCCTATCTCCCTCGATCCCAACCGCGGCGCTCTGCACTTCCCCCGCGAGCCCGCCCTCTTCCTCGGGCTTTGCCTCTCACTCGCCCTCTCGGGGTCCATGCTGCAGTCCCCTCGGTAAGACTCTCCCGGCCGCGGGAGCCCATTGGCTGAGCGCTGGGAGGAGGCGTGTGCCCGCCCCGGCGAATTTCATTGAGCGGAATTAGCCCGGATGACATCAGCTTCCCACTCCCCCCACCCACCCCCACTTCGGGCCAGCCCAGCTCATTGGCGCGGCGGCCCCTCCAAGACCCGCACATTGTTCCCCGCCCCCGCCGCGGCCACCGCCGCCGTCGCCGCCGTCAACCGGCTATAAAAACCCTCCGAGCGGGGAAAGGTGCGGATGCTCATTGTAGACCGACGCGACATCGGCTCCCGGACCCGGTTCTCTGCCACAGTCTTGGGGACCGAGCTCTTCTAACCGCATCCGCAGTAAGTGCTCCCGCCCCCCTCCAACCCCCCGCCCCAAGCAACTCCAGCCGACACCCCAGGAATAGAGGCCCCTCACTTCGGCTGCGCCCCGGGGAGCTCCGTTAAAGTGGATCCAGATCCCTTCCCTGCCCGCCAGTTCCCCCGAGCGGCTTGGCTGCCCTGGCCCGTCCCACGCTCACTGCACCACCCCTTTTGCCCCAAAGCGAGAAATCGGGGCCACAATAGCGGTCTTCTGCCCCAGCCCCAGTCAGCTGGGCGAGCCCCCGGCCCGCCCCTGGCGCAGCGCGTGGAGTCTGAGCTCCTTGGCGGGCGCTGGCTGCCGGTCTGTGAGCGTGTGTTTGCTGAGCGGTGTCGATGGAGATAAGGTGGATGCATTTGAGGAACCAAATAAATACTTCTCTATTTAGATCTCCACCCTTCTCAAAGAAAATCCCTCACTTGACACTTTTTCTTAGTGTGTTAGTCGCTCAGTCGTTTCCGACTCATTGCGACCCTATGGACTGTAGCCTGCCAAGCTCCTCTGTCCGTGGCATTTTCCAGGCGAGAATACTGGAGTGAGTTACCATCGCCTTCTCCAGGGGATCTTCCCGTCTGAGTCACCAGGGAAGACCTTATTCCTAGCAGAAGGCATAAAAACCGTAGAATGCCACCTTTCCAGAGGAGAGCTCCATCCTCCCGGGATTAAACAACCTGTGGATGAGAGCGGCGGGGAGGCGGTGGGGAGGGAAAGAGCGGTGACTTAAGCTTACCTGCATGCCAAGACCAGAAGCAGAGAGGTGGACCCGAAGAGAACGGCCACCAGCGCCTGGACCCCGCGCTGCGGTGCAGGCAGGAGCAGCTTTTCTCTCTCACTGACCCCAGTGCGTCTCGATCTTGATTTCGATCTCCCGTATCTTTTGTGTTTCTCTCCTCCTCTATCCGCAGTAGGCGTCCTGGAAGCTCTGAGGATCCAGGGAGGGGAGGACCCCGCGAAGGCTGCGACGATCCCTCGGGGCCATGGACTCGGACGCCAGCCTGGTGTCTAGCAGGCCGTCGTCGCCGGAGCCCGATGACCTTTTCCTGCCGGCCCGGAGCAAGGGCAGCGGGGGCAGCAGCTTCACGGGGGGCACCGTGTCGTCGTCCACGCCGAGCGACTGCCCGCCGGATCTGAGCGCCGAGCTGCGCGGCGCCATGGGCGCAGCGGGCGCGCACCCGGGGGACAAGCTGGGCGGCGGCGGCGGCGGTGGCTTCAAGTCATCCTCGTCCAGCACCTCTTCGTCCACGTCGTCGGCGGCCGCGTCATCCACCAAGAAGGACAAGAAACAGATGACGGAGCCCGAGCTGCAGCAGCTGCGCCTCAAAATCAACAGCCGCGAGCGCAAGCGGATGCACGACCTCAACATCGCCATGGACGGGCTGCGCGAGGTCATGCCGTATGCGCACGGCCCGTCTGTGCGCAAGCTCTCCAAGATCGCCACGCTGCTGCTGGCGCGCAACTACATCCTCATGCTCACCAACTCGCTGGAGGAGATGAAGCGACTGGTGAGCGAGATCTACGGAGGCCACCACGCCGGCTTCCACCCGTCTGCCTGCGGCGGCCTGGCGCACTCGGCGCCCCTGCCCGCCGCCACGGCTCATCCGGCGGCCGCGGCGCACGCGGCGCACCACCCGGCCGTGCACCATCCCATCCTGCCTCCGGCCGCCGCGGCCGCAGCCGCCGCCGCCGCCGCCGCCGCGGTGTCCAGCGCCTCCCTGCCCGGCTCTGGGTTGTCGTCGGTCGGCTCCATTCGGCCCCCTCACGGCCTGCTCAAGTCTCCGGCGGCGGCGGCGGCGGCGGCCCCGCTTGGGGGCGGGGGCGGCAGCGGCGGGGGCACTGGCGGCTTCCAGCACTGGGGCGGCATGCCTTGCCCCTGCAGCATGTGCCAGGTGCCCCCGCCGCACCACCACGTGTCGGCCATGGGCGCGGGCAGCCTGCCGCGCCTCACCTCGGATGCCAAGTGAGCGGGCCTGGGGGCAGGGGCGTTCCGGCGAGCCGGGAGGGTGGGAGCCCCGAGGCTGCGTGGGGGGGAAGCCAGGACCGGCCGGCGCTGGGGCCTGGGAACTCAGTCCCAAGGAGGAGCGCCGTGCCGAGAGCTGGGGGTGGGGGGCAAAGGTGAGCACTCCAGTACCCGGGTCCGATGCAGCGAATGCGTGCGCCGAACCACGGGCAGTGAGAGGCTGCGTTTGCTCTTGGACTTGGTTCGACCCTCTCTGGCTTTAAACAGCAGCGCTGCTCCCTTGGACATACTTTTATAGGCAGGCGCAGCTACTCGCATCCAGTCTTGCAACCCTGCCTCTCCTGACCCTCCTCAGAACCCCAGAAAAGAGGTGACTCTAAAAACTGCTTTCCCTGCGACCTCGGCCTCACTCGGCCCGGGCAGCACTTCGTGTACCGAGGAGGAAGGCAAGGAAGGGAGCGTTGGGGACTTCCTCGCCTCTCCGCGCGGATAGGAGACTCTGGAGCCACAGTCCAGAAGCGGCCGTCCAGACTCGCCCTCAAGGGTCGTCCCGGGCCCAGGGGTCGGGCTACGAGTTAGTATTCGGCACCAGAAGCACTTACGGTCGCGTCCAGTCTCCGTATCTGGATAAACCCACAGCGGTCTCGGACTGTTCCTCTCTGTCGCTTATAATTGGTTTGGGTTTGTGGTTTTCGAAGGAATCTGTCGACGTTTCTTTTTCAACAGTGCGATCAAGCTTTATAGACAGTCAGAATAGAACCACTTGTGGATTGTTATAACTTACAACTGTCGACTTTGGGTGCGGGTGGGTTTTGGTTTTTTTTTGTTTTTGTTTTTTTTTTAGTTATTTTAAAATAGAATTTCCCTCCCTCCTCCTTTTTTCCGTCTCGGAGCACAAAGTGATTTGGTTTCCTACCTGGCTGGGGACAGTCATTTAGGTACCCGAAGATGTGACAGAACTCAAAGGATGTTGCTGTGAATATAGTTTGGCTTATTTGGGAGTTCTGTTGACTTTTTAGGTTTTTCTTTCTTTCTTTCTTCTCTTTGAGATGTGTAAATATATCAATAATGAGGTAAGTGCGTGCTGCTAAACTGATTGCTCACGTGACTGCCACTTCCTCTATTGTCCCCAGTCTAAGCCGGGTTTCTTCTATATTGGTTTCCTTTTGCCAGCTTAACACAAATGACAAATTCTTTCCACGTGCTTCTCCCTCCGCGCTAACCGCCTCGGCTTGCAGAGTTGCAATATGGGCTTCACAGCGTCGGCCACGTAACATCTCCTCTACGATCGCTGCCCCTTGCAGAGAGTGTATCATCTGTTTTATTTTTGTAAAAAGATAAAAGTGCTAAATAATATTTATTACTTGTTTGGTTGCAAAAAAATGAAATAAATGACCGAGTGTTGAGATTTTAAATAAAATTTAGAGTAAGTCGGGTGTTTTCCAGCCTTGTGGTGGAAGGAGGTGCGGGGAGCCGCCTGGGAAAAGCGGGCGGCCGGACCCCATCCTTCTGGGCTGGATTTGGGGACCGCTCCGCTGGTTCTGTCCTAGAGAAAGACTGAGAGAGTTGTTGGCCCATTTTTCTCCTCCCTAACAAACATTCTCTTTAAAACACGTTCTGAGCACCTCCTTGGCGTGCTCCTCCTCACCTGTTTTTAATTTTATTTTCTGACGCCTACCCCGTAACTCCTTTTCTATTGGGTTCAGAATTAGGTTCATTGAAAGTGAAAATTTTTCCTCCGTGCAGTGCCGAACTTTGGGCCTCCCGGGTGAGATCCATGCCTCTGGCTGGGAGTCCGGGCGCTTAGTTCCCCGCGTCCTGAAGCGATTCCATTTTCTCTCTGCTGTGGGGCGGTCGTCCACCCGCATCCGTCTGCGGACCAGCGACGCGAGGCCCCCTCGGCCCGGCCATCGCCAAGTGCTTCCCGGAAGAGCGCTGCGGGCGCTTGTGGCGCAGGTTCCACTAACACTTCTCTCCCTTCCCTGCTCTACGCACGACCCTCCCCCGGCTCCCCCGCCGGCCTTGAACCGCAAAAAGTCGGGGGCTGGGAACTGCCTGCCCGGAGCGAGGCTGTCGCCAGCCGCGCTTTGGTCTAGTGCTTCCTAATCCTGACTCCCGCCTCTGTTTTCTCGCTGCTATCGGGTTCCTCACAATCCAAAACTGCAAGGCAAATTTAGGACATGGCTCTTAGCGTTAGGGATAAAAGATAAAAAGGCTTTGGCCTTTCCCGATCAAGGAAGAGGAGAGAACGTTTTGCCACCTTCCAGTCCTCCGGCTCACAGCAGAGCGCGCATTCGGAACGCTGCGGAGTGCGGACGTAGTGGATGGTCCCCCGTCCCGGGCCCACTCGCTCACGATAACTTTGGTGGCCACCGGTGGAACGTCCCAGCGCCTAGAGCACCTGGGGCGGAGGTTTCCCTGATTGGAACCTCCCCCTGAGACCGTTTCTTGAGATTGCTCCCGATCGCCCCTAAGCCGGGCCCACGAGGACTGGTAGTTCAGGGGATGGAGGTTGGTTCCATCTCCTCGCTCCTGGACAGGTAGTTTTTTGGGTCCGCCAGCAGATACTGTCAGGCGACTGGCCTCTTTTAACAGTCAGCTCCCCAGGGATCAGATGCCTCATACTGGGCTTTGCTTCTCACCCAAGGCTTGGTTGAAGGCCGGGGGCCCTGCAGAGGGTGGAATAAAGGGGTCCGGACCAAACCACTCCATGGGAATCCAAAAAGAGGGTAGGGCAGGATCTAATAGATTTTGCTTTCAAATCCCAGATGAAACGAAATTTGTCAAGGATTTAAAACTGGGTCCTTCTCCAGCCAACAAGCCACACAGAGGACTCCACAGTGCAGATTGGGTGGGGCGGGAGGGGGGGGCTCCCTGTTGCAGTTTTGGCTTCCTACACCCACCCCAAGGTTTGGCAGGTGCAGGTGGGACTGCCTGAGAGAGCAATGTATCAGTAGAGGGGCAGTTGTTGAAAGAAATCAAGTCACCCACCCTTCCCGTCCCCCATGTCCAAGCTCTCAGTTTGTGTCTAGCCGCCAGTCAGACTAGACCTCGGCCCCCAAGGAAGGAGGGCCTGAATCCCCCAGGCTTCCGGCGCTCCCCAGAGCCATCCGCCTAAACTTTGCACCCAGCCAGTAATTTGGGCCACCACGTGTGAGAGCTGAGCGCACTTCATGCCGCGGAGGAGGCGCACACTGGTGAGCAGGAACACTCCGGGCAGATGGCTCCTTGCAGAAACTGGCCCTGGTGTGGCAGGGGGCCTGGGTGAGGGACTCGGACAAGTGGTTGCACTTGGAGTAGAGCGAGAAAGGAAGTTAGGCTCCCACGCTGATGTCCAAGGACAACCTCCCCACTTTGGCCCCTACACACCCAGAGAGGAGGGCAGGGAGAAGGGCACTGGGCAATGACTCGGTCCGGGGGGCACTGATTCCTAGGACCCCCTTCCTGGCTGCATTAGGTTCTCTAGGACGCTGGTCCACAGCTCAGCTTTCTCATGCCCGCATGTGGCCCTAGAAGTGTCTCAGCTCTCAGCCTGGGTGCCCAGAGACTTCCACTTCCGTCACCAGCTCCCAAGGTCTTCCAGATTCTCCCCCACCCTCTCCCCTGCCTAAAAACGGACTGATTTGAGGTTGAGGGTGCCTGCTCCATGGTCTCTGCCCTCCAGGGCATGGTCCTCCCTCCCTTCTCACTTACTGGGCAGGAGACAGAGAAATGAGGAATCCCTGGTTTGATCCTCTGTTGGAGGGCACATGGGAACCCCTGGGTGGGGCATGTTCTATGCCTCCAGCGCCCATAAAGTTCAAACTGAATTCTGGCAACTGGAAGTGAGCCAAGGGGCAAAGCAAACCCTCACATCTAAAGGGCATCTCAATTGGAGAATGTTTTGCTGAGATCTCAGCAAGGATGGCTGGAGGAAGACTTAAGTACCAGGGATATGCATGCAGGCTGGGGCTGGGGCAACCCAGCAAGGGAGATCCATCCTCCTCCATCCCAGACGGGAAGGCAGGGGAAGGGGAGGAGCTCCCAGGCCAGGACATTGGATTTTAACAGCCCCCTAGACACTCTCAGTGCTGGAGAGCCATCTGTCTGCCTCCCTTTAGGATGAACCCAGCTAACAAGTCTGAACTCCTTCTATCAAGTAAATACGTTGATACCCCCTAGAAGTTCATTGAAGGCAAAAGACACCCGTTATACAGGCCTTCCTCTTGTTTTAAGTTCCTCTTTTAGTACAGACTTCGGGCCAAATCTGGGCCTCCACACAAGGGCCTCACAGTGCCAGTAAGACTCTTGGGGGTCTCTGACATCAGCCCTACATGCAAAGTCTCTTGACAGGCTCCCTAAGTTTCTGCACACCTGAAAGGGAGGCCAGAATCAGGCCTGGCTGTTCTCAGGGTAAGTGGTTGCTACATTGAGTCCTACCCTGGCTGGGGAGATGTGGCCGTGGAATAGTATGGGTCAGCATCCCACGGCTCAGTTTGGAGGGGGCAGGCACTGCAACCCCTGGGGCTAAACCCTCCAATCCTGGTCAGAGTAATGGGCCAGCAGGGCAGAGACGGGGCTCACCCTTCATCACTTACTCCTACCTCAGGGGCTGCCTTGTTGCTACAGGGTCACATGCATTGTGCAGTAGCCAACAGTTGTGGCAGATCCGGGAGCCTGGAGGCATTGCCCAGCTGCACCCTGAAAGTTCAGGATGCCAGTAATAGGCGGAAGAGGCTGGAAGAGGAGGCACCAGCGTTTACAGAAAGCTAGCCTATATAGGGCATCACCCTGAGAGCTTTGCTTGTTATTCATTCGTTCAACTCTCCTGGTAACCCTTTGAGGATGATGCTATTATTTATTATTATATTTGTTTAATTATTATTTTACAGGTGAGGAAATTAAGGGTCAGTGAGGGTAAATGGCTTGCTCAGGGGAAGACACAGTAAATGGAGGCAGTAACGTTGTGATCCGAGGGTCTGGCTCCAGATCCCACCTTGAGGAAGTCGCCCCATCCATACCCAGGCCGCCCTAGCCTTCTCTCCTCCGCTCCAATCTAGTCTCTAGATTCTGACCCCTTGGGGAATCCTTGGAGCTCCCACACTGCTGCTCACCAACCCCCCACCCCCGCCCAGGCCCCAGTCCCCTAAAAAAAAAAAAAGCCAAAGATTGAGTTTGATACATCTGTCCAATGGGAGCATATCTGAAAGAGGAAAAAGATTTCCTGGTAACTTAGCAGCTCCCGAAGCCATCCATGTCCAAGGGTGGGAGGGGTGGCCACAGCTTTTCAATTCAGTCAGTGTAAACCTTCACATTACAAGTCCCAAGGGGGGAAAACAAAACAAAACAAAACTTCTCAGTGGTTGTATTTATCCCGAATGCAAAAACCATCCCTTTTGTTGAGGTCGGCTGAAACAACTCGCCCGAAGAACAATGTCCAGTCTGCTGGCGGGCCGTGTGCTAATGTGCTCATACATTACAGGCCCTGTCTCTTATACACATCTGGGCAGCGGCGGTGCCCAAAGGCTTTAGCAATTAGCCGACTCGGGTGGGTGCGCGCGGCGCGGGCGGCCGCTAATGAGGCGGCCGGCGACGCTGAGATGCGCTGAGATGGACTGCCGTTTGAGGCGGGACAGCTGCCGCCCCCCGCCGGCCCGCGGACTGCATCTCCTGCCTAGTGGCGCGGTCCACACCGCGTGCCGCAATAACTTGGAAAGGAATCGCAAACTGAAATGCCTGCTGGGGCCCGCAGAACACGCGCGCAGTCGGGACGCGGGCCGTCCGTGCAAACCGGTAGGGGCGCGCGAGCTGGGAGAGCGCAGTGTCTTCCCCAGGGACCTCCGGTCCCTCTTTACCACACGCTAAGGCCCCTCGCCGGACACCGGGGATGGGGTGTGTGTGGCACGAATTGGCCAGCGGGCTTTCAGTCTGCAACCCCTGAAAGTGATGCGAATGTTCAGAACGGCAAATTCGGGTCGTTGGCGCCGCTGGGGTCCTCGGGCCTCGAAGCCTCCGGGAACCGAGTTCCTGCGTGATCTCGTGCCGAGCTGTGCGCCGCGGTCCCTTGGCTTCCTGGATCACGAGCAGGCGGGACGCAGCCGGTGGAGGCCCCGGCCTCGCAAGCACGTCCCTCCGCCGGGCCCCCGGAGCCCGAGCGCGTCCAGCTCCGGCTCGGGTTGAAGCAGCGGCCTGACCAGCGCGCGGATTGCCTTTGGAGAGCTTTGAGTCCGGCGGTTGCGGGGCCTGTGAGTCCACTAGCTGTGGGAGAGATTGAGAGTACCCCTCTTCCACCCCGCCCCGAGAGAGAAACAAGCGGATTTCTCCAGAAGCGCCTAAGTTCACGTGGAGACCAAGTAGCAGCCCTGATCCCAGCCGGTGTCAGATATCCTGATCCGCGCTTATGCACAAGGACTCAGGCTCCCCAGCGCGGCTCCCCGAGGGTCAAGCAACTGGCGAGATTGGAACCTCGAAGCCTTGGCCTTGGTCTGGAAGCCCTTGAGGCCCCATGAGACAGCGATGGTTGGCCAGGGACAGCTCGGTTTATCTTCCTCTTCCTCGACTATCCTCAGGAGTCTGGGAATCTGTCCTCAACCTGGTCCTTCTAGGCCCTTGTGGGCTGGCCCACTGCCCTTCTCTCTGCGAACCCCCAGTCCAAATCCGCTCTCTGAGCCCTCAGCTTTCCAGAGTAAAGTCTTGGATCTGCAGCGAGAGCCCGTGGAAGAACAGGGCCATGAGCAATTGGCTCCCTCTTCATCCTCAGATCTTCTGGGCAGTAGAGGCTGGCCTTGCAGAGCAGAGCTGGAGTGGCCTCTCAGAAGCCCGGTGGGCGCTCTCTGACCTCAGTTTCCTCACCTGTAGAATGGAGCCAGGTTGGGTGATCACCAAAGCTGTGTGGGAGGATGAGGCTCGGCTCTGGGTGCCCTGGTCCACGTCTGGGCATAGGTTCCCGGAACCCCCAGCTGGGAGGGAGAGTGTGATGGGTGAAAACAGTTCCCCTTAGCATCCTGTGCAGGCAGGGACCAGTGCTTCCCAGGTGGTGCAGTGGAAAGACTCTGCCTGCCAATGCAGGAGATTCGAGAGATGTAGATTTGATGCCTGCATGGGGAAGATCTCCTGGAGGAGGAAATGGCAACCCACTCCAGTATCCTTGCCTGGAGAATCCCAAGGACAGAGGAGCCTGGTGGGCTACAGTCTGTGGGGGTGGCCTAGAGTCGGACAGGATGGAGCCACCAGGACGGAGCCACTGAGCACACAAGCACATAGGGGCTAATGAAATTCACAGCCTCCACTGAAATGGGAGTGCAGACAATTCTAGAAACAACTACTATTTGTCCTTGACTTTTTTGGCTCCCCAGGTAGAAACTGGCTTAGATACCTTTCCATCTAGACTTCTATCTGGACCTACCTGCTTGATGTAAATGAATGAAGGTAGATGGTAAATGGAGGACTCAGGGAAGGAAGAGGATTCCAGAGTGTGGAGGAAACACGAGTGTGAGAGGCCAGGAAATCATGCATGGATGCATGCCACTGGGGCCCAGGGGCTGGAGGGCAACTTAGATTCTACCCAGACAGACCTCCCATATGACAGAGAGCCAGGCTATCAGATCTCCCAGCGTGCCTGTCTCTTTTTATGTAAATAGAATAGTTACTAGTAGCACCTCACAATTGTGTTACTGCCAAGAATAAATGAAATGGCTTCCTGCCTGGTTCTAGCTGTGAATGGATCCCCTGAGCCCAGGCGACTGGCCAGAGTGCCACTTCTGGACCTTCACTCAGGAGCCTGGGCCCCCAGGATGCAGCCACCAATATGTAGATCATGTGTTGGGTCGGGCAGGAGTGGGTGGGGGTTGAGGGGTCTTGATCCAGCACCATGAAGACCATGTTTGGGCAGCTGGGTGTGAGGCTGTGGTATGCTGCCTTGGCCGGGCTCCACCAGCTGTGTGACCTGGAGTGAGAGGCCTGGGCCTTTTGAACCTCAGCTTACTTATCTGTAAAATGGGCGTGGTACTAATACCATTTCCACAGGGTGTCAGGATTGAAAGGGACAACTGGGCCCTGGGCCTGGCATACAGGGCAGGTCCAATAAGCAGAAGAGTCTACCCACCTGGTGGAGTGTCATCTCACTGAATCTTCTGGGAGGTCCTGTGAGGTAGAGTCCTGTTACTGTCATATGACCTGCCCTGCAGCATCTGTAGGGGGCTGATTTGACCCAGGACCCCAGGAGAGGCCCAGAAGTCCCCTGAGTGTGATATACAGTGTCCAGTCACCCCCACCCTATGCAGGGCAAAGTGCCTCGCCTCACCTCTGCATGCCCCAGGGTGGCTGGTATAGGCCTGTTATGCAGACCTTGCATTGCCTAATCATCGCCTTGCAGTGGAGCAGGCCCCACATGCTGCACAGAAAACAGAATGTGTGTGTGTGCTAAGTCACTTCAGGTTATGTCTGACTTTGTGTGACCCTATGGATTATAGCCCAGCAGGCTTCTCTGTCCATGGGATTTCCCAGGCAAGAATACTGAAGTCGGTTGCCACGCCCTCCTCCAAGATCAAATCCATGTCTCTTACGTCTTTTACATTGACAGGCAGATTCTTTACCACTAGTATCACCTGGGATGCCCAGAAACCAGAATAGAGTCCTTGTAAGAGCAGGAGACCTGGGTTCGATCCCTGGGTTGGGAAGATCCCCTGGAGACGGGAAAGGCTACCCACTCCAGTATTCTGGCCTGGAGAATTCCATGGACTGTATGGTCCATGGGGTTACAAAGAGTGGGACACGACTGAGTGACTTTGACAAGGGCCGGAGCTAGGATCAGGGAAAGTGAAGAGGAGCTAAAAACCCTCTTGATAAAAGTGAAAGAGGAGAGCAAAAATGTTGGCTTAAAGCTCAACATTCAGAAAACTAAGATCATGGCATCTGGTCCCATCACTTCATGGGAAATAGATGGGGAGACAGTGGAAACAGTGTCAGAGTTTATTTTGGGGGGCTCCAAAATCACTGCAGATGGTGACTGCAGCTATGAAATTAAAAGACGCTTACTCCTTGGAAGAAAAGTTATGACCACCCTAGATAGTATATTCAAAAGCAGAGACATTACTTTGCTGACTAAGGTCCGTCTAGTCAAGGCTATGGTTTTTCCAGTAGTCATGTATGGATGTGAGACTTGGACTGTGAAGAAGGCAGGGCGCTGAAGAATTGATGCTTTTGAACTGTGGTATTGGAGAAAACTCTTGAGAGTCCCTTGGACTGCAAAGAGATCCAACCAGTACATTCTGAAGGAGATCAACCCTGGGATTTCTTTGGAAGGAATGATGCTAAAGCTGAAACTCCAGTGCTTTGGCCACCTCATGCGAAGAGTTGACTCATTGGAAAAGACTTCGATGCTGGGAGGGATTGGGGGCAGGAGGAGAAGGGGACGACGGAGGATAAGATGGCTGAATGGCATCACGGACTCAATGGACATGAGTCTGAGTGAACTCTGGGGGATGGTGATGGACAGGAAGGCCTGGCGTGCTGCGATTCATGGGATCGAAAAGAGTCGGACACGACTGAGTGACTGGACTGAACTGAACCTGTGAAGCTGAGGCCCCACCCTCAAATTTCTCTGCTTCACCCCACCCCCAGGCCCTGCCTCTATCTATGCCCCTGGGATGCCCGGTGCAAGGGGTCAACTGGACAGTGGAGGATCTTCCGTCTCTAGGATTGCAGCTGGGAGTCACAGGGAGAGCTGTGGTGTTCCCTCTGGAGAGTGGGACGAAGAGCTCCCCACCACCCCGCTTCTGAGCTCACCCTGCTATTTAAGCTGGTCCCGCTAGTGAAGACACACCGGGTCACTTCCTAGTGCAGCCCGGACCCTGGTAAAGGTTGCAGCAGAGGCAGGAAATTCAGAGAACTGTTGAACCAAAAAAGCCTGGAAGATACCTCCACACCGGGGCTCATACCTGTCCGCCCCTCTCCTTCCCAGTCTCTCTTCCATCAGGCCCCTCCCACTCACAGGCAGATCTGCTTGTCTTTACCCCATGTTTGGTGTTTAACCCATCAGTTCCTCTTACTCAGATACTTCTTTTTTGTTTGTTTGTTTAAAAATTTTTTTATTGAGAGATAATTTATTTACAATGTATTAGTTCCAAATGTACAGCAAAGTGATTCAGTTACATATGTATATATTATTTTTTAGATGCTTTTCCACTGTAGCTTATCACAAGATATCTAGTTCCCTGGGCTACACAGCAGGTCCTTGTTGGTTTCAGTCACTTCTTTTTGTTTGTTTTAATTGAAGTGAAATTTCCATAACATGAAATGAGCCATTTTCAACTGAACAATTCAGGGGCATTACAATGTTATACACTCACCACTTCTCTCCAGTGCCAAAACATTTTTTTTATCACCGCCAGAGTAAAATCATTCTCATTAACCACTTCCTTTCCCTCCAGCCTCTGGTAACCACTAATCTGCTTTCTGTCTCTATGGATTTACCTACTCAGGACATTTCATATAAATGGAAACATGCGATTTGTCACTTTTGCATCCGGTTTTTCACTCAGCGTAATGATTTTGATGTTTTTCCATCCTATTGCATGTGCTTCACTCCTTTTCAAAGTTGAATAATATTCCACTGTGGGCTTCCTCACTCACCACTTCTCTCCAGTGCCAAAACATTTTTTTTTATCACCGCCAGAGTAAAATCATTCTCATTAACCACTTCCTTTCCCTCCAGCCTCTGGTAACCACTAATCTGCTTTCTGTCTCTATGGATTTACCTACTCAGGACATTTCATATAAATGGAAACATGCGATTTGTCACTTTTGCATCCGGTTTTTCACTCAGCGTAATGATTTTGATGTTTTTCCATCCTATTGCATGTGCTTCACTCCTTTTCAAAGTTGAATAATATTCCACTGTGCTCTTCCCTGGTGGATCGGCAGTAAAGAACCCGCCTGCCATTGCAGGAGACAAGGGTTCAATCCCCGGGTTGGAAAGATCCCCTGGAGAAGGAAATGGCAACCCACTCCAGCACTCTTGCCTGGAAAATCCCATGGGCTCCATGGGGTTGCAAAGAGTTGGACACAACTGAATGACTTCACTTTCACTTTTCTTTCTTTTTCATTCATCTGCTAATAGTCTCATTTACTCCTGAGTAATGCCACAGGTCATTGCATGTGACCTTCCACGGTGAAAAGAAACATGGGCTAGCAGTTAAAAATCTAGGGCAGTCCTGGGCATCCCAAGGAAAGTTGCTTGACCTTTCTGGGTTTCAATCTACTCATCTATTACAAAACAGAAATTGAAAAGTTTGGCAAGGCCCATTCCAAGTTAAGGTTCTCTGTGACTTTCCACAACTCTGACATTCTCCCTGCCAGTTGTAGAAAGAAGCCCGTGTCTTTCCTGCCAGCCACAACCCTGTGTCAAGGAACCCATTCAAAAGAAAGCCCTGGGACTTGACAGGCACCCCCAGTGGATCAGGTTCCCCTAACAAGTCTGTACCGGTGGGTCTTAGAGAGGCCAAATCTTACTGAGAAGCCTGGCTGAAGTGGGCAGTGTTTTGTGTTATTCCCTTATTAAACATTCAGTCAGACTCTCATCAGTTTTCCTACTCAGGACATTTCATATAAATGGAAACATGCAATACGTCACTTTTGCATCTGTTTTGCTTTTCACTCAGCATAATGATTCTGAGGTTTATCCATCCTATTGCATGTGTCAATCACCCAGTGCAAGCTGTCACTTGGTGATAAGACAGCCAGCTTACTTATCGCGTGTACAGGACCTCGTTGCGATATAGATGAGAGTCACATTTTAAGAAGTGGACATTGAACTGGATCATGAGGATTCAGCATGAATTGGGGGAGTGTACAAATTGATATCCTGACTCCTGTAATCCCTATCTTTCATTCAACACACATTCACTACCCTTCACTCCATCTCCTGCTTTGAGTAAGTTGGAAATATACGGAAACAAGAGTTAAGAAACATGGTCTTTCTTAGCAGTTCAGAGCTTTGAGACCTACTTAATTGGAGTCAACTGATTCCAGTTGGTTGGTCAACTGACTTTTTCTAATTAGAATTGAACTTGGAGGAGCAGGGGGCTATAATGTAGGAGAGGTGCCATTATCCAAGGATGCTCTACATTCTCTTGGGAATATGGAAGCTCTGTCAATTGAGATAGTAATATCACCTCCTTTTAATACTTCAGCCTTCCCTGGCACTTTCAATCCCCTTACTTGGCTCACTTTTCTTTCCTTCTTGCTATATTTTAAAAAATTTCTTAGTTTTGTTTATTGTCTCTCTTCCCCAGCAGAACATAAGCTCCGCAAGGCAAGGATATTTTCCTTCCTGATCACTGATATGGAACAGTGCCCAGCACATGGTAAGAGGTCAATGAACAGTGACTGAATGATGAATGAGTCAATACATGGAATGGATACACACAGAGGATTTTTGCCACCAAGCCCTTTCCTAACTAGAGCAGAAACTTCATTGGGACTCTCTCACAAGAAAACACCAGCAGAACCTGATGCTGTGAAGAGTGCATGGTTGGACTCTGCCATCCCCAAAGTGTTTTTTAAAACATCAACCAAGTCCTGGAGGCTAGTCTTGGATTGATCTTGGGATGAGAGGTAAATTAACAGTTTCCTGAAGTAACCTATTAGTCAGGATCAACAAATAAAGCTAAAACATCTTAAAAACTTACTAAAGCTATAACATTTAACAAACTTACTAACACTGTACCATTCTCCACTTCTTCCTTGAGTCCCTTGGTTAGTTTTTGAGCATAATTAGGATCCAGACCGTGAGGCCTCAGTTGTGCTGTGCTCAGTGGCTCAGTGGTGTCTGACTCTTTGTGACCCCATGGACTGTAGCCTGCAAGGCTCCTCTGTTCATAGGGATTCTCCGGGCAAGGATATTGGAGTGGGTTGCCATTTCCTCCTCCAGGGGAACTTCCCAACCCAGGGATCCAATCCATTGCAACTGCATTGCAAGCAGATTCTTTACCAGCTGAGCCACCAGGGAAGACCATGAATACTGGAGTGGGTAGCCTATCCCTTCTCCAGGAAATCTTCCTGACCCAGGAGTCAAACCGGGGTCTCCTGCATTGCAGGCAGTTTCTTTACCAGTCCTGAAGCCTCAGACTGACCTTTAAATTAAGTGGATTCATAGTTAGACAGCTGGTCTAACTCCTAATCCTTTGGGAGACAAACTCCTTGGGTCTAAAAGAATTAAAAAAAAAAAAAAGCCAAAGATTGAGTTTGATACATCTGTCCAATGGGAGCATATCTGAAAGAGGAAAAAGATTTCCTGGTAACTTAGCAGCTCCCGAAGCCATCCATGTCCAAGGGTGGGAGGGGTGGCCACAGCTTTTCAATTCAGTCAGTGTAAACCTTCACATTACAAGTCCCAAGGGGGGAAAACAAAACAAAACAAAACTTCTCAGTGGTTGTATTTATCCCGAATGCAAAAACCATCCCTTTTGTTGAGGTCGGCTGAAACAACTCGCCCGGAGAACAATGTCCAGTCTGCTGGCGGGCCGTGTGCTAATGTGCTCATACATTACAGGCCGCAGCAGATGGCTGTGAGCGCACCCCGGCAGCGCCTGCCTGGGTCAGGACGCCACGCCCAGAGCCTGCTTCCCAGTTCTGTCTGGTTACAAAACGCCACTCCTCTTTGGAGAGATGATGGCTGTCCACAGGAGCCAAGCTGGGCCCCTTCTGCAATGCAGGGCTCGATGAGAGGGCAAAGGTGCAAAGGAATCATTGTTGGGGAGCGGGATGTTGTTGGTTTGTGTGAACCACGTTTAGACTGGAAAAGTATAAGAAGAAGGGAGATACATGCCGTATTGTTCCAACACATTAGCTTATGGGTACTACTCACATTTTTCATCTTCTACACCCAGGATTTGGCATTTGAGGTATAGTTCTAATTTTTCTCCCCTTCCCTCTGAGAAGTCTGTCTTCCTTCCTTCCCCACACCTCAGTGAACCACTAGGAGAGAGAGTAACCCACTTTCTAAAACAAAAGCAAAAGCCAGTTCAATCGTTCAGTCATGTCCGACTCTTTGCAGCCCCACGGACTGCAGTACACTAGGCCTTCCTGTCCATCACCAACTCTCGGAGCTTGCTCAAACCCATGTCCATTAAGTCAGTGATGCATCCAACCATTCATCCTCTGTCATTCCCTTCTCCTCCTGCCTTCAATCTTTCCCAGGCTCTTTTCCAATGAGTCAGTTCTTTGCATCAGGTGGACAAAGTATTGGAGCTTCAAATTCACCAGACAAAACCCAGCTTTCTTGCAACTGGGCTTCCCTGGTGGCTCAGATGGTGAAGAATCTGCCTGCAATACAGGAGACCTGGGTTCGACCCCTGGGTTGGGAAGATCCTCTGGAGGAGGGAATGGCAACCTGCTCCACTACTCTTGCCTGGAGAATTCCATGGCGAGAGGATCCTGATGCGTTACAGTCCATGGGGTCGCAAAGAGCCAGACATGACTGAGCGACTAACACTTTCACTTTTTTTGCAACTACACAGAAGAGTCCAAAGAAATCCCTCTGGAAACAGCTGAGTGGGGTGCACCTGGCTTCCTCTAATTCTATACCTACCTCTCTGTCATTGAGAAGGAAACCCACAGATGCCGCCACGCTCACTCTTTCCACCCTCACCTTGAAGTGAAGGCTTGAGCAGTTTGGGTCTTGAGGCTCACGGTTTCCAGGAGAGGAGGCAGGACCCTCATTGACTGTTTTTGTCTCCCCACCCGTGGAGCCAGGCCGAGTGGTCCAGCCAGCACTGCCTCTCCTACCTGCGTCCCCAGGGCTGGGCACCAGGACTCACCCTGGGCCAAGCCCCCCGAGATGAAGGCAACACTGTGCTAAGTCATTTCAGTTGTGTTCAACTCTTTGCAACCCCATAGACTGTAGCCTGCCAAGCTCCTCTTTCTATGGGATTCTCCAGGCTAGAATATTGGAGTGGGTTGCCATTTCCTTCTCCAAGGGATCTTCCTGACCCAGGGATCAAACCCGCATCTCTTATGTCTCCTGCATTGGCAGGTGGGTTCTTTATCCCTAAGCCACGTGGGAAGCCTGAAAGAAGCCCATGGAGGCAGTAGCTCAGATTCAGCCCAGCTCTACACAGCCACAAGGACAGAAAGAGCCAGAAAGTTCTCCAAACTGCTCTCCTCTGACTCTCTGAAAGAGACAGGCAGGCTTACCCTTGCCATTTGGTCTTCAAAGTCGGCCTAAGCTTCGTGGTGTTCATGGGGGGAGACCCAGGGAGCTGGCAAGCACCCCAGCCTCTCCCCACCAGCTGCCAGTGGCGCTCAGCATTGCTCCTGCTACTGCCAATGTCTGGGAAAGTGTGGTGTCTCCGGGAAGCCCTATAAAAATTCCCATTGCCTGGAGGGAAGATGGGGCAAGCTGTGAGCAGAGGTCAGCCAGATGAACCTATTTGCAGGGCAGGAACGGAGACACAGACATGCCTGGAGGGCACGGGAGGCGGGAAGGAGAGGGCGGGCACGTTGCACACGTGACATGGACAGCCAGTGGGCGGCTGCTGTCTGGCTCAGGGAGCTCAGCTCAGGGCTCTCTGATGACCTAGAGGGGTGGGATGGGGGGATACGGGAGGAGGTCCAAGAGGGAGGGGACACAGGTATGCATATAGCTGGTCCACTTCGTTGTACAGCGGAAACTAAGCAACTATGCAGGTGTGTGTGTGCATGGAGGAGCCTGGTGGGCTGCAGTCCATGGGCTCGCTGAGGGTCATGACATGCCTGGAGGGCACGGGAGGCGGGAAGGAGAGGGCGGGCACGTTGCACACGTGACATGGACAGCCAGTGGGCGGCTGCTGTCTGGCTCAGGGAGCTCAGCTCAGGGCTCTCTGATGACCTAGAGGGGTGGGATGGGGGGATACGGGAGGAGGTCCAAGAGGGAGGGGACACAGGTATGCATATAGCTGGTCCACTTCGTTGTACAGCGGAAACTAAGCAACTATGCAGGTGTGTGTGTGCATGGAGGAGCCTGGTGGGCTGCAGTCCATGGGCTCGCTGAGGGTCAGACATAACTGAGCAACTTCACTTTCACTTTTCACTTTCATGCACTGGAGAAGGAAATGGCAACCCACTCCAGTACTCTTGCCTGGAGAATCCCAGGGACGGGGGAGCCTGGTGGGCTGCCGTCTATGGGGTCGCACAGAGTCGGACACGACTGAAGCGACTTAGCAGCAGCAGCAGCATGCATGTGTGCTAGGTCTTTGCTTTCCTGTTGTTTCTTTTCTCTTTCTTCTCACCATATTTAAAACTGTCCATTTTCAACTTAACTTTTCACTTTGAAATGTGGTTTATGTCATAGAAATGATGCCATGATATGCAAGTGAAAGAAGTGAAAGGGTTAGTTTCTCAGTTGTGTCCAACTCTCTGCGACCCCATACACTACTGTTGTCTACCAGGTTCCTCTGGCCGTGGGATTCTCCAGACAAGAATACTGGAGTGGGTTGCTATTTCCATCTCCAGGGCATCTTCCTGATGCAGGGATCGAACCTGGGTCTCCTGCATTGTAGGATTCTTTACCAACCAAGCCACCTGGGAAGCGGGCCATGATGAGGCACAGAGGACTCCCACATACCCTTCTGGCAGCTTCCCCTGTAATATCTGACATAACCTTGGAGCATTTGGCACAACCACAAAATTAACACTGTTATCCTGATATTAGCTAACTACAGATTATGATTAGATTTTACTGGTTTTTCCATTAGCATCTCTTGTTGATTCCAGAGAAGAGTGGAGGGTATACAGTCTATGATAACACATTGCATTGAGTTCGTCTTTATATTTAACAGTGCTGAACAAAGACTAGCTCAGTGAAATTCTAGATATTGCTCCTATAGAACATGTGATACAAAAAATCCACTGTTGTGAAAAATGGACACAGAGAAAGCTAATGATCTCTGGTGGAAGGAGATTTATGAGATTAAGGGGAAATCAGGTGAGCATGGTACGCTGGGAGGAAGTATTAGAATCACTGAGAGTGGAAAGGACTGAACCATCCTAAGGGACCACATAATTAGAGCACAACAGATAACGATTCCCCTGGGGGGGGAAAAAAAGGATGCAAGGAATAAGAAGTGCCACAGGACTGCTCAGAGCAGGGGAGGATCTGTTTTGTAAAGTGACGATAGACTCTCCCTCTTTTTTTTTATTAAAAAAACAACTTATTTCATATTGGCGTACAGTTGTTTAACAATGTTGTGATAATTTAAGTTGATTCAGCTATACATATACATGTATGATTCTTTTTCAAATTCTTTTCAGTTTATTACAGAGTATTGAGTGATGCTCCCTGTTCTATAACCTTGTTGGTTTCCCATTTTTTAAATTGGGGTATCGTTGCAACCATGGGGTCACAAAGAGTCAGACATGACTGAGCAATTGAACTGAACTGAACTGATAGCTGCTTTGGGGCTTCCGTGGTGGCTCAGATGGTAAAGCCTCTGCCTGCAATGGGGGAGACCCAGGTTCAATTCCTGGGTCTGGAAGATCCCCTGGAGAAGGGAAGGGCAACCCATTCCAGTATTCTTGCCTGGAGACAGAGAAGCCTGGTGGGCTACAGTCCGTGGGGTCACAAAAAGTTGGACATGACTGAGCGACTAACACACCGATAGTTGCTTTACCATGTTGTGTTGGGTTTTGCTGTATAACGAAGTGAGGCAGTCATATGTATACCTATGATCCCTCCCTCTTGGCCTTCCCTCACCCTTACCGGTCATCACACAGCACCAGCCTGAGCTCCCTGTGCTACACTGCAGTGTGTGCGAGTCAACCCCAAAGAGAATCTCCCTCTTAAAATCTTCTTAGCAGGAGTCTAATTTCCACTGTGACTTATGCTGCTGAGTGATGAAGAGTTTAGCACAGGAAATGAGAGAGGAGAAAACAGAGATAGGAGTTTATGTGTGGATGTATCTAGATGCCGCAGAAGAATCACGCCTGTTTCAGAGCTGCCAACAAAGCCTCACTTCTGTAATTAGAGGGAGCCTGGTTGCTTTTACATCAAATCTGTGCCATAAACACCCAGACTCCACTTTATCAGAATTATTGGATAAGGACCCTTTCCTTAAAGGCACCACCAGCACACCTAGCTGAGTCACTGAGGAGTTCAGTACAATTTCTGCTAGAAAATAAGGAACAAGCACTGGATTTAGGCACACGCAAGAGGGCATGCAGCTTAGGTTTCTCTGCACACCTCTCAAGCAGGATCCACCTGTCCCCACCAGGACAACATTAAACTGGCATTACCGTGATTGCTTTAAAGGACCATGAAACAATATCGGAGAAGAGGAGAGAGATCAGGAGACTGAAAAACAAGGAAAGTGATACACTGGAAGCAGACTTTCTCCATCTGGTGTACGGCGCTGCTCTGCCCCCAGCCCCTGCCCTCGATGCCTCCCCTCACCCCCAGCACTCCCAACTCTCTCTCTGCCTTTCTCCACATGTAAGTTCCTAACTTGGAGTATTCATTCCTTTTTCTTTTCTTTCTTTCTTTCTTTCTTTTTTTTTTTTTTGAGACAGAAGAGTCTACTTAACAATGGGTAAGAAAAGCATGACTCCTACCAGGAGAATGGATCAGGGCAGAGAGGTGCCAAGAACACATATCACTGGAGAAATTTAACAAGATGTGGAACAAACCTAACCCTTTAGGCTAATGGAAATCATAAGGAATAAGTGTACAGGAGATTTGCATGAAGGTGACTAAAATGAATAAACTCAAACACACCCCACTGGAAAGATCAAAGAGCAGATGCTAATTTAGCTGAACTGCGCTGTGATGGTTCGATGACCCAGCTGACACATCTGAGAGTGGTCCAGCTGAAGTCAGTAACCATGGTGTCAGGGCGGCTTGGGAGACAAGGATCGCCCAACGAGGAGCACACCCTTCCAGGAAGGCCAGCTAGAGGGAGAATGGGCTGTGTGACTGCACCAAGTCACGTTGTTCCACTGATTCATCATGGTAATTGAGGAGGTGGAGAAAGCAAGAACAGACCAGGGATCTGAAAGATGGGGAAGACTTCAGAAAGGACGGGGGACTTAAATTGGCCCTGAAAGATGGATCCAACTTGAGCATGGGATTGGGGGATGTTAAAAGTTAGTCCGCATTTGGGTTTATTCTGCCAAGAGAACTCTGGCATCCTTTGGACTATGGAGGGAGAGACATCAACTTGTAGTAATGAGTAAGACCTCCACCCTTGGGGCATGGCTCACAAACTAGCAGTAGAGCAAAACCAAGTGGGTGTTTTGTTTGTTCATTCTTAAAACATCCACCGTGGGCTTCCCCAGTGTCTAAGTGGTAAAGAATCTACCTGCAATACAAGAGGGGCAAGTTCCATCCCTGAGTTAGGAAGATCCCACGGAGGAGGGCATGGTGACCCACTCCAGTACTCTTGCCTGAAGAATCCCATGGACAGAGGAGCTTGGTGGGCTACAGTCCATACGGTGGCAAAAAGCCGGCTATGACTGAAATGACTCAACATGCATGCATGCAACATCCACAGCAGGCTTTGACCCCAAAACTACTGAGTCAGCATCTTTGGAGGCAGGGGCCAGGGATGTGTGTGTTTGTAACCAAGTGATTCTGACTCAGTGAGCTATTCCAATGAGCCCACCTCAAAGACAAGAAACTGAGGCCCAAAGGAGGGAACTGGCCCACAGGACCCATAGAGTGAATTGCTTTGACAGGTAAATTTCCAAGATTCTCCCCTGGCCCTTCGGCCCCAGTGCTATGCCTGAAAACTCCACTACAGTGGCAAGCAAATGTGACCCTAACATCTCTTGGGCCAGGTCCTGACTACCCACTAGGTGCCAGAGGGTCTGTGTATTGAAGCTTCCGTACCTTGCAGCTGCTTCTTTGCTAGAGGAGGGTAAAAGCAAAATTGCTGATGTTGCTTTTTTTTTTTTTTTTTGCTTTGCCTTTGACCTCAATCTCAGATGCTGCCCCAGCTGCAGACACACCATCTCTAAGTAAGTAAGTGCACTCCCTGGCCCCTCAGCCCAAACCTCATTCCCTCCAGACTCATCCTAGACATTCCTTGCAAAGGCGTTTAGGCTCTTTTCTCATAAAAAAAAAAAAAAAAAGGATATGAATGAGCATGCAAGTCCTGCTGTCTTAGACAAAACAAATAGGTTGATGTTCTTAAAGAATCATGCATCTCCCCACTTTTCTCATAATTTACCATCTGACCCCACCTCCAGATTTCCTTCCAGATGTCTCTGAATCCCCAGGCCAGACCACTGTCAAGTTCTGTCCTCCTGCAACACTTCCTCCCATGAGGCTTTGCAGCTCCTGCCAGCCCTGTCCGCCCTGTTGCCCAACCATCTTCCTCATCTAGCACCCTAGTGGCAGCACTCAGACCAGCCCTGAGCTGCTTTTAAACCACTCTGATGTTTTTGCTGGATGCCCCACTCTCTACCTCAGTCCTCCCCGGGTTTTTCTCTTTCCCAAGAGTCTTTTAGCTCTCCTTCCAAAGGTGGATCCTCCCAGGCCAGGGGTTTCTGGCCACCTGGCCCTGTGCACACCTCCGGCCCTCCCCTCCCCATCCTCTGCACACTGCCTCGACACCCCATCAGCTTTGCTTTGGAGGATGCTCTGTGGCAGGGGGCTGAGGCCACTGGTGTAAGTGGGGTTTAGGGATTACATGATTTCATTTATATTTTCCCCTCCTCATTAATACTGAAAAGTCTTTTGGTGACTCATTTGTTCACCAAATATTTATGAAGTACCTGCTGTATATCAGGCACCGAACTAAGCTCCAAGATAGCTGAGAGATTGCAAAGACACTGTTCAATATGAAGGCTTAGGGATTATTTAGCAATCAAATCCAGAGTTGCCCTTCGCTGGTGGTCCAGTGATTAAGACTCTACTCTCACTGTAGGGGGTGTGGATTCAATTCCTGTTTGGCAAACAAAGATCCCACATGTGCTAGCAAAAAGAAAAAAAAAAGAAGAAAAAAAAGAAATGGATCAAAGAATCCAAGTGATTCAAAAGTCTTCCCCCCCTGCCCCCGACACACATCTTTTTTTTGGTAAATAGATAGTTATCAGGAGACAGCATAAAACATGTTGCAAAATTTGTATGTGGCCCAGGGACTTGGTTGGGTCATACACAAGGTCTTAGTTACACAGCTTAGTGTGGTCCCATTCATTTAAGGACATTTATTAAGGACCTCCTGAGTTTGACAATCTTTCCTTTTCAGATGCCCGCAACCATGACTGTGGAGTTGTGGTTGCTGCTGTGGTTTAGTCGCTAGTTCGAATTCAACTCTTTGCAACCCCACAGACTGCAGCAACGCCAGGCTTCCCTGTTTTGTCTCCTGGAGTTTGCTCAGATTCAAGTCCACTGAATCAGCGATGTCTAATCCTCTGCTGCCAGCGTCTCCCTTCGCCTTTGCCGAACAGGAGCAAAAATGTTCTGGCAATCAGTTGTACAACAATATATATATCATTAATGCCACTAAACTGTACACCTAAAAGTGGTTTAGATCTTATGTTTGGTGTTTTTTTAGCACAATTTAAAAAGAAAGCCTGACAGATCTCTTGCAATATCCTGCCCCTGAGGAAAATCAGCCATTTCCCCATGGACAGTGATTCATGGGCAGGACCAGATGGGACCGTGGGCCTGCAGGAGAAACTCACGGTGGGTGTGGGGGCAGGCCAGGGTCCAAGGATGAGGAGGCATCTTCATCTGTGCTGGGTTGTAGGGACACAGCAAATGAGGGACAGACAAGCCACAAGTCGCCACATCCCACCTGCTCCACCGGGCAGAACCCAACTGCAGCCCGGGCTCTCAACAAATGGGCAAATGCTACTCAAGGCTTCTATTTCTCATTTTTCTGGGAAAGGCAGGAATTTTCCATCTCTGTTTCCTCTCTAGAATTCTGACCAGTTCATCAAATGCATAGTTCTTTATAGAGCTCATTCTCTGAACTGATAGAATCATGAATGAATAAGGAAAGAAAAAAGCAGCTTTACACTTGGAAAGACAAAAGCACAAAAAAGCCTTTAGAACCCAACTGCTACAAATGGGCAAATGCTACTCAAGGCTTCTATTTCTCATTTTTCTGGGAAAGGCAGGAATTTTCCATCTCTGTTTCCTCTCTAGAATTCTGACCAGTTCATCAAATGCATAGTTCTTTATAGAGCTCATTCTCTGAACTGATAGAATCATGAATGAATAAGGAAAGAAAAAAGCAGCTTTACACTTGGAAAGACAAAAGCACAAAAACGCCTTTAGAACCCAACTGCTAGTGTTGGAGGTCTGCTCTGCTCTTTAAACGGGTGGCTCAGTGGTAAAGAATCCACCTGCCAGTGCAGGAGACTTGAGTTCGATCCCTGGGTTGGTAGGGTCCCCTGGAGAAGGAAATGGCAACCCACTCCAGTACTCTTGCCTGGAAAATTCCATGGACAGAGGAGCCTGGCCGACTCCAATCTGTGGGGTCCATAAAAAAGTCAGACATGACTGAGTAACTGAGCATGCACGTTCTCTTCAAGTTCACCTGGCCAGGACGAACAGAATAAATTTGAAATCGTTTTTCACTTCGTTTCATCTTGACTGAGTATCTCTGGGCTCAGGGGCTGTATAACATTTGGATTTAACGTCACCTCTTCTCTCTTTGTCCTCTTTTCCTCTCTTCCTTATAGAGGACAAAAAGGGTGCTTGGCAGGGCCAGTTTCATGGGTGTGGGATCCCTGCAGTCTGTCACCAAGTTCCGATGCTCAGTAGAGCTCTGTGGTTGGTTTAATGTTCTGCTGTCACCCTCTAGAAATCCCTAATGATTTTAAAATGAGGGAACCCATATTTTCATTTTGCACTGGGCCCTGCAACTTTGGCAGCCAGTCCTTCTCTTGATGAAAAACTCTTTGATGTGGTTTTCACAGTTTCTCATACTCCAGCCAAGCAACTTCTCACAGTGTCCCCACTTTCATCAGAGTTCCTTCTCGGCCACGACAGTAGAAGGAAAGGCAATTTCTTAGGTCCGAAACCAAGATAAGGGGCTTCCTAGGTGGCTCAGCAGCAAAGAATCCACCTGCCAATGCAGGAGACATGGGTTCCATCCCTAGGTTGGGAAGATCCCCTGGAGGAGGAAACAGCAACCCAGTCCAATATTCTTGCCTGGAAAACCTCATGGACAGAGGAGCCTGGTGGGCTACAGTCCATGGGGTCACAAAGAGTCGGACCCGCCTAAACAGCAACAACAAAACCAAGATAAGGGCTTTTTTCCCTGTTAAAAATTACAGTCCATTTTAAAGTACCAACACAAATCCTAAGTAGGGGATATAGGACTTCAGTTTGTGGTACTAAAATGATTTGACTTCAAAGAAAAGAAAATTTCCTTGTGGGTCTCACATATACTAAAGTAATGGAAGGGAAGATCAACTTAAGATAAACATATTCATTCCTTAACCTCAAAGATTTTGGCTCTCATGGAACACATGCAAACATTTTGTTAATATGAGCAAAATATAACTCCCACCCTTAAGGTCCTAACTTATTCATGAAAAAGAATCATTGCAAGTTACACTGAGCATTGTAATTAACCAACCAATATATACCAAGAGCTTTCCAACATGCCCCCCTCCTCAGCCCTCGATCATATTTCCAGTTAAAATAGGAGTTAAAATATTTAAAAATAAATATTTAAATGGGATCTAAACTATTCCTGTGAAAACGGCATTTGCTGTGTTTCTTTAAGGGGTGTGGGATCTAAATCAATTCTAATGTATGTCGAATATATTCATTACCATGCCCTGAAAGCGAATTCCCATTTTGTGGTTCTCAGCGGAGAGTGACAGAGCCTTGTTTGTGACAGCCCCGGGCATAAGCAATCATTGTGTAGCTTAATTAGATATTCCCTATGCTGGTGTGAGGGGCATATGTCTATTCACTGTGACAAACACTGAGAGCGGCCGGCGCTTCCAGGCTCCTGCTATATGCAGATAAAGGGAGCACAAGTGCTAGCTCTCCCAAGGACCCGCGGGCCCAGCCAGCCCCGCACGCCTGGCCCGCATTCACCGATTGGTTCCAGTTTATTAACAGCCTATGAACTTCTCATCGGCTCCCGGACCGGTCAGACTGTCACCTGCAACTCCCAGACCCAGAGCCGCCTCTCTGCTCCTGGGAAACTGGGTGGGTCTGAGTGTGCCGTGCCAGACGCACCGTGGTTTTCCACACAATGAACGATGTGCAACGTTGTTCATTTTTCACGTCAAATGTGAAAAAGCAGATCCACCAGGAGGCAATTCCAGCTGCAAAGGCCACTCCTCGGGAAACCAGCAAGTCTGAGCTCACCTAGACTTGGTGAATTTTAAAGCAACTTAAGTTCTTACATCGAATTAAAAAGCAGAGACATTACTTTGCTGTCAAAGCTATGGCTTCTCCAGTAGTCAGGTATGGATGTGAGAGTTCAACCATAAAATAAGGCTGAGTGCTGAAAAATTGATGCTTTTGAACTGTGGTGTTGGAGAAGACTCTTGAGAGTCTCTTGGACTGCAAGGAGATCCAACCAGTCCATCCTAAAGGAAATCAGTCCTGAACATTCTTTGGAAGGACTGATGCTAAAGCTGAAGCTCCAATGCTTTGGCCACCTGATGCAAAGAGCTGACTCATTTGAAAAGACCCTAATGCTAGGAAAGGTTGAAGGCAGGAGGAGAAGGGGGCAACAGAGAATGAGATGGTTGGCTGGCATCATTGACCCAGTGGGCCTGAGTTTGAGCAGGCTCTGGGAGATGGTGAAGGACAGGGATGCCAGTAGGATATGACTGACTGGCTAAACAACAACCGTGTTTAAATATCATTACAAAATTGGACCTAGAGATGATCGTACTAAGTGAAGAAAGTCAGGCTGAGAGAGACAAATAGGACATGCTATCACTTAGATGTGGAGTCTAAAAAACAATGAAAATGAACTTATTTATAAAATATAAATAGGCTCACTGATACAGAAAACAAACTTACTGTTAGCAAAGGGGAAAAGGGAGGGTGAGGAATAAATTAGGAGTACTGGATTCACAGATACACACTACAATATATTAAATAGATAAGCAATAAGGATTTACTATATATCAGAAGGAACGATGTTCAATAGCTTATAATAATCAGTAATGGAAAAGAATATATATATCCTGAACATATTATAATATGTAACTGAATCAATTTGCTGTACGCCTGATTAACACAATACTGTAAACCAACTATGGTTCAAAAAAAAAAGAAAAAAAAATATATATCACTTCAAAGAAGAAAAAATATATATCCCTTCAAAATAATGTGGATAGGGGACAGTACTACGTGGAGAAAAGTCAGCCCACGTCTCGCCTTTTCTTTGGGAAAGGTGGAGAATGGCAGTGAGGGATAGAGCTGGAATGTCCCTGGGTTCCCAGTGGCGTTTGTCTCCTGTTTCCATCATGTGACCCCAGGCCCTTACCCCCCTTCTCAGAACCAAGTCCAGTTTCTTTCAGCTGGAAAGCCATCTTACACTGTGCATCGGTTTCCTAGGGCTGCCATAGTGAAATACCACAAACTGAGTGGCTTAAACAACTCAGAGAAATTTACTTTCTCACAGACCTGGGGGCTGGAGGTCTGACCAAGGTGTCTTCAGGATTCTGAGGCTGTGTGGGGGCATCTGATTGGAGATGGTTGTCTTCTCCCTGTATCTGCACATCGTCTTCCCTCTGTGTTTGTCTCTGAGTCCCCCTTTCTCTGAGGACACCGTCACATAGAACTGGGCCCATTGTAATGACCCTATTTCAACATGATTACCTCTGTAAAATGCTTAAGAATCTGCTTGCAATGCAGGAGACCTTGGTTCCATCCCTGGGTGAGGAAGATCCCTTGGAGAAGGGTAGGACAACCCACTCTGGTAACTTGCCTGGAGAGTTCCATGGACAGAGGAGCCTGGTGGGCTATAGTACATGGGGTTGCAAAAGTCAGACACAACTGAGTGAAACAGTGACAGACCTCCGTAAAGACTCTGTCTCCAGGTAAAGCCACATTCTGAGGTACTGGGGGTTAGGACTTCGTTTATCTTTTTTTTGGCAGATGCAGTAGAATCATAACACACAATTTAAGGGACATAACAACAAAGCACCATTTCCTCCAACCCCCACCTCCAGAATGATGCGATACTGGAGTTTATGGACACTGTGAAAATGCAAAACTCTGATTTCCCTTCAGTTGTCAAAAAACAGCCACAATGGAGAGCTGACCAGGTAGGTGACTGGCCAGGTATCCCCAACAACCGCTAGTGTGATTACGAAATAAATCAGTTTCCAACAGAAAAGGGCACCCCTGTTTTCATTCCCTACTGTTCCTTAGGGGCCAAAGTGATGGAACCTGACTCTTTAAGAACATGGCAATTCTATTGCAGAGTCAGAACTTGAAAAACCCTAATGAGGGAGTTGAACCCCTACGTGAGTGGATCCTGGAGATGTGGTGGCCAGAGGTGATCCAGCCAGCGGTGGTAGAATGAAGTCTGCAGCCCGGTGCCTCAAAGGCCAGCCCAGTCCGCTCATGAAGGGACAGTGTGGAGGGGCATCAACTCCTCCGGTAGCCCCACAGAGCAATGGCAATGAGGCTTCACGCCAACCTTCAGTCTTCAGTTGAGCCCCTGGAGCCTGGGGAGCACCGTCCTGGTCAGTCTTGGCAGGACAATGACCTTCTTTGGGGAGAGGGTCTCAGGAGTCTAGGAGTCCAGTCTGGATCTCTAAAGAAAGGCACATTAAAAATGAGCAACAGGACAAGGCTTCCAAAAACTAGACAGCCATGGAGTTAAGGTGCCAGGGGAGAGCTAACACCCCTATCAGCTGAGAGTTGAAGCTCTCACTCCAAGATTCTGCTGCTTTGTTGCTGTTTAGTCACTAAGTCATGTCTGACTCTCTTGCGACCCCATGGACTGCAGCCTGCCAGGCTCCTCTGTCCATGCAATTTCCCAGGCAAGGATACTGGAGTGGGCTGGCACTTCCTTCTTCAGAGGATCTTCCCGACTCAGGGATTGAACCCATATCTTCTGCACTGCAGGCAGATTCTTTACCACTGAGCCACCTGGGAAGCCAGGTTAACAGCATAGGGAATAGCTGAGCTCTTAGAGTCAGGTATATCCTGGTTCAAATCCCAGAACCATCTACCTGTTGTATGCCTGGGACCCACTCCTTAACTTTAATTTCTTCTGGAAAATTCCTACCTCTCCAAGACACCATAAAGATCAACACAGACCATATATATCCTGGATAACAAACTAACACAGAACCGACTTTGAAAAGGGTTCTTTTCATTTAGTTTGTGCTCTTGGACAGAAACGGAGTGGCAAGGTGAATGCAGGCATAGGACATTGTTTTTACAGAAATTAGAATACAATTTTATTTTCATTGTATCCAGAATTCTTTCAGAGCAAGAGAGTTGTGTAGAAGATATGTCTTCCCTCCCCAAGGTATCACTTTATTCCTCTCCTATAGGTTATAAACTGTCAGAATTTGTCAGCAAGAAAAATTTAAGAAGCCAGCTATAGTGACTCCAGTCAGCTCCTCAGCTTCATCAAACATCAAAAGCCACTCTCCTAGGTCAGAGGAAAACAGATGGAATGTCAAGATAAGAGTCTATTTCTATGGAGAAGATTCTGGCAAATTAAATCATTGCTGTCGCTCAGTTGCTCAGTCATGTCTGATTCTTTGAGACCCATGGACTGCAGCACTCCAGGTTTCTTGTCCTTCACTATCCCCTGGAGCTTGCCAGAACTCATGTCCATTGAGTCAGTGACGCCATCCAACCATCCCCTTCTCTTGCCTTCAGTCTTTCCCAGCATCAGGGTGTTTTCCAAGCCCTTAGCCTCAAAGAAAGCCCAGTGTGTCAGGAGGATCTGCTGCATTTCAGTGAACTTGCATCTCTTTCAAGGGGGCAGGTCCTACCGAACATTTCTGTTTCCCATAGTCATCATCTCCATGAGGTCAGCAGAATGAGTCACCATCACTTCCATATGGCAGGGGAAGAAATCAAGGCTGACGGGGCCTAGAGAGTCCCAGGATTACAGGGCAGAGCCAAGGCCAAGACCAAGAATAGTCCTCTTCACTGTTCTAGACAAACATGGCAACCCACTCTAGCATTCTTGCCTGGAGAAGCCCATGGACAGAGGAGCCTGGCAGGCTACAGTCCACAGGGTCACAAAGAGTCAGACATGACTGAAGCAACTTAGCACACACACACTGTTCTAGATGGTTCCAGACAGTTCACTATTCCACACAGTTCTACGGTATTACACACGGTCTGATTGTATCTTGGGACCCAAAGCAGGGAAACTTGAGTGACTATGTCACTTGCTCACTATTTTCAAGCATACTCCAAATGTCTGAGAGATTTGTTGAGCCATTTTATCTTTGTTATTAATGAGGGTGATCTCTCTCTGACCATTTTTTAAAAATTTTATTATTAAATTGTTTATTCTCCTGCAAGGCTGTCACTTCACTGTATAAAAATAGCACCAGCAAACATAACATATTGCAAAATTAATATAGTAATATTCTTCACTGGACACTATACAACTAACAGCTTTTCTCCACTGGCAGTTATTTCCAGTGGGAAGATAATTTTGACCCAAATCCAAGGATAGCTGTAAGCAAGTTACTAGTTCAGAAAGTGCTTTCTTTTTTTTTTTTAAGTTGAATATTTTATTATTAAATTATTTATTCTACTGCAAGGCTGTTACTTCACTGTATAAAAATAGCACCAGAAAACACAGCATATTGCAAAATTAAGATAGTAATATTCTTCACTGGACACTATACAACTAACAAACTTTTCTCCACTGGCAGTTATTTCTAGTGGGAAGATAATTTTGACCCAAATCCAAGGATAGCTGTAAGCAAGTTACAGTGTCATATAAGGTTTAAGATAACCATATTATCCTTGAATTACATAATTTTTGTAATTAGTTTTACCAGAGATAATTTCAGGAATTCTGAATATTATAACTGGAGCCTAGCCTAAAAATCACAGGATGCTGTGGAAAAGATGCACAGTGTTTATCTGAAGTCATTAGAAAGTTAAGGGGTATTTTCTTCAGGAAACATTGTTACAAGTAGTTTCTTTTGCTAAAAGTTGCTTTTTAAATATCTATCCACCACTAATTTAAGACAACTATGTTAGATTAAGTTGTTTCAAAGTCGTTTATTTAGGGGTTCCATTTTCACGTCTCAATAGATTTTATGTATGTCTCATATGCTTCTTCACTCATTAGCTCATCTAATTCTGAAGGGTTACTGAATGTCATCTTGATCAGCCAACCATCTTCATAACAAGACTTGTTGACAAGTCCTGGATTTTCTGCTAGAGCTTTATTAATTTCAGTTACTTCCCCTGATAGAGGAGAATAGAGTTCACTAGCAGCTTTCACACTTTCCAAAGCACCAAACTCCGCCTGTTTGTTCGACTTTGTCCCAACTTCAGGCAGACTAAACATCTCCCAAAGCTTCCTGTGCAAAATTGCTGATTCCCACTGTTCCAACACCATTTTCTGTTGTTACCCATTTGTGTTTTTCTGTGAATTTCCACACCGACAGCAGAGCAGGGCCGGTGCACAGGGCCCGGAGGGCACCCGCTCGCAGTCCCCAGGGCCTCGGCGAGCAGGGCGCGCTGGGTGCCGAGATGGCGCGCAGGCTGCCGACCGCGGCCCGCACGCTCCGATCCGCGCGCGCGCAGCGCCGCGTTCGCAAGGGTGCAGAGGGTCTCCGCGCGGCACCTAGAGCACCCGGCCCCAGAAAGTGCTTTCTAACCTAAGAATTTGTTAGGATAGATTTAACATACAAGAATTATTATTATAGTTATTATAATAAAGATTAGAAGTATTCATGTCTGAAATGCCTAAGTTCAACACTTAGGTAAACCTCTTATTAATAGTGTGATTTGAAAAAAACATACTTTACCAAATCTTTCTTCATGTTTAAATTCAGAAGGTTAAAATAAGAAAACAAAGCGCCTAACACTTAAAAGGTGCTATTTTTAACCTCACAGAATAGAGTGAATATTGGCAGAGCAAGGACAGAAACTATAAAGTAACACTATTAATTCTTTTTTATGTCCAGTGTATGGAAATAAATTGATACTTGATACTTGTATGTTGACCTCATATTCTCTGACTTGCTAAGCCACCTAGTTCTAGGAGCTTTTTGACATCACTTCCTTGAGCATTTCTTTGCTAGGGTTTCTGAGGGCTTTTCGGGTGGCCGAGTGGTTAAGAACCTGCCTGACAAGGCAGGACACATAAGAGAGGAGGCTCGGGAAGATCCCATGGAGGAGGGCAAGCCAACCCACTCCAGTCTTGCCTGCAGAACCCCGTGGACAGGGGAGCCTGGCAGGCTACAGTTCATAAGGCCACAAAGAGTAGGGCATGACTGAAGTGACTTAGCACAGCACAGCACAGGATTTCTGAACATGAGACCTGCTTACCTTTTGGGCTAGGTAATTGTTGAGGGTGCTGCGTCACGAGCCTTGGAAAATGTTCAGCAACATCTTTGGCCTCTGCTCACTTCATGTCAGTAGCATCCCCTCAACTCCTAGTTGTGAAAATCAAAACACATTTCCAAACATTGTTAAATGCACTTTGAAGGACTGAGAACCACTGATGTAGACAATAATATCTAGAAATTGAGACAGTTTTGCCTCTTTATTTTTAATACGTGCATGTTTTATTTCTTTTGCTTGCCTTATTGTACTGGCTGGAACTTCCTGTATGATGTTGAATAATAAGAGAGATGAGAGTATACAAGTTACTTTGCTCCTGATCTTACAGTGAAAGCATTAAGTCTTTTACCATTAAGTGTCATGTTAGCTTTGGTGGTTCAGAAGTTAAAGCATCTGCCTCCAATGCAGGAGACCCAGGTTCAGTCCCTGGGTTGGGAAGATCCCCTGGGGAGGGAAATGGCAACCCACTCCAGTATTCTTGCCTGGAGAATCCCATGGATAGAGAAGCCTAGTAGGTTATAGTCCACGGGGTCACAAAGAGTCAGACACGACTGAGTGACTTCACCTCACCTCACGTAGCTTTATATGCCCTTTATTTAGATTAAGGAAATTCTCACCTACTCCTAGTTTGGGGAGGTATTTTTTTTTTTTTTTAATCATGAATGGATGTTATAGTTTCTCAAAAAAATTTTCCTATACTACTGATATTATTTCCTTGAGTTTAATAATATGGCAATTGTTTTGATTTTTAAATATTTAATCAGCCTTGCATTCTCCAGATAAACCATACTTGGTTGTTGTTTATTGTCTTTTACTGTCCTTTTTAACATATTGAATTTTCAATATTTTGTTGGGGACTTTCCTGTAATATCTTTATCTGGTTTTGGTATTGGGTAACGGGAAAATGCAGATTTCATAAAATGAGATGAAAGGTAGTAGTCACTGTTTTCTGGAAGAGATGGTATAGAATTGATATTTCATCTTTTTAAAATCTTTACTAGAATTTACCAGTGAAGCTTCCAGGGCCTAGAGTTCTCATCTTTGGAAAGTTTCATTTGCCTTTTTAAACCTTGAACAAAATGTATATGTTTTTTAGATGAATAGACTTTATACTTTAGAATAGTTGTTGATTTACAGAAAAATTAAGAAAGATAGTACAGTGTTCCCATATGCCTACCCTCATAATAGTTTCTTTGAATAATATTTTATTGTGATACATTCTTATAACTAGTGGACCAATATCAACACAGTGTTATTACCTAAACTTCATAGTTGATGTTAAGGTTTGCTCTTTGTGTTGCACATTCTGTGGGTTTTGATAAATTCAGTGTCATGTGTCCCTTTTACAGTATCATACCTGGTAGAACCACTGCCCTAAAAATCCCTGTTCTTCTCCTATTGATCCATCTCCCTCTCCCAACCCCTGCTGTAATCTGACCTTTTTACTGTCTCTGTAGTTTTGCATGTTCCAGAATGTTATAGAGTTGAAATCATATAGTGATAAATTTATCTTACATAACTATATACACTTAAGTTTCCTTTGTGTATTTTTGAGGCATAAATAGCTTACTTCTTTTATAGCTGAATAACATTATATTGTACTAATATACCAGCATGTGTCTATAGTTACTTATTAGAGGACATCTTCATTGCGTCCAGCTTTTGGCTATTTATCAGCATGTAACATTGGTGATAAGGATATCTCTGATGTATGAGTCACATGTGACTCACATGTATTGAGTTACTAGGGTTTTAGGTTTAATTTTCTACACAATATAATCTTTATCCTACCAGCACAACAACCTGCTGCAAAATACATCTTGGTTCAGTTCAGTCACTCAGTCATGTTTGACGCTTTGCGATCTCAAGGACTGCAGCATGCAAGGCTTCCCTGTCCATCACCAACTCCTGGAACTTGCTCAAACTCATGTCCATCGAGTTGGTGAGTCAGTTCTTCACATCAGGTGGTCGAAGTATTGGAATTTCAGCTTCAGCATCAGTCTTTCCAATGTATATTCAGGATTTTTTTCCTTTAGGATTGACTGGTTTCATCTCCCTGCAGTCCAGTCAGTCAGTCAGTTCAGTCGCTCAGTCGTGTCCGACTCTTTGCGACCCCATGAATCACAGCACGCCAGGCCTCCCTGTCCATCACCAACTCCCAGAGTTCACTCAGACTCACATCCATAGAGTCAGTGATGCCATCCAGCCATCTCATCCCCTGTCATCCCCTTCTCCCGCCGTCAATCCCTCCCAGCATCAGAGTCTTTTCCAATGAGTCAACTCTTTCCATGAGTACTGAAGTTTCAACTTTAGCATCTTTCCCTCCAAAGAAATCCCAGGGCTGATCTCCTTCAGAATGGACTGGCTGGATCTCCTTGTAGTCCCAGGGACTCTCAAGAGTCTTCTCCAACACCACAGTTCAAATGCATCAATTCTTCGGCACTCAGCCTTCTTCACAGTCCAACTCTCACATCCATACATGACCACAGGAAAAACCATAGCCTTGACTAGA
>SJYC01066429.1:0-36101 GCA_006408675.1 Madoqua kirkii | reverse complement strand
TTTCCACTGTTTCCCCATCTATTTGCCATGAAGAGATGGGACCAGATGCCATGATCTTCGTTTTCTGAATGTTGAGTTTTAAGCCAACTTTTTCACTCTCCTCTTTCACTTTCATCAAGAGGCTCTTTAGTTCCTCTTTTCACTTTCTGCCATAAGATTGATATCATCTGCGTATCTGAGGTTATTGATGTTTCTTCTGGGAATCTTGATTCCAGATTGTGTTTCATCCAGCCCGACATTTTGCATGATGTACTCTGCATATAAGTTGAATAAGCAAGGTGACAGTATATAGCCTTGATGCACTCTTTTCCCAATTTGGAACTAGTCCATTGTTCTATGTCTGGTTCTAATTGTTGCTTCTTGACCTGCAAACAGGTTTCACAGAAGGCAGGTAAGGTGGTCTGTTATCCCCATCTCTTGAAGAATTTTCCACAGTTTGCTGTGATCTACATAGTCAAAGGCTTTGGCATAATTAATAAAGCAGAAGTAGAGGTTTTTCTGGAATTCTCTTGCTTTTTCTATGCTCCAGCGGATGTTGGCAACTTGATCTCTGGTTCCTCTGCCTTTTCTAAATCCATCTTGAACATCCAGAAGTTCACAGTTCACGTACTGTTGAAGCCTGTACATGTACTGCTGAAGCAAATACATCTAATTGATAATAACAGCTGAATGTGGAAAGCGCTATGATAACAGATGCCTCACTGGATATCAAATAGGCTATGCAGCCCATTATTGAGTGGAAAGATAAGTATGGCTTAATTAGCCAGGGATAGTTGCATAATACTTCATGGAAGAAGCACTGTTTATGCAGATACTAAAAAGTCAAGTTTGAATTAGCCAGGAAAAGGAGAATCTTGAATAGTTTGAGTGTAGTGCTTGCCACAAAAGTCAGTCTCAAAACTGGGGTGAGAGATTATATACAAAGAAGTCAGAACAATTCAGAATTAAGAAGTAATATTTGACAGATTTGTAAATGTTATTTTGAGATTGGAAAAATCTGACTGTAGATTAATGCTCATGGGAAGGAACCAAGCAGTTGAAGTTACAAGAAAAAAGAGATTAGGAGAGGCCAAGGTCACTGAGAGTCAGGAGAAAATGATTTCTGTAGCAGATGTATAGGACTGGGCTGAGAAGAGATTTTTTTATTCTATGTGACAAGAGAGAAAGAGGGCTGGATAGACACAGATCCAGTTCATAGGTTTGTGGCAGGAAGTTAAGGGTTTGTCTTCTGTTACTTGGTTTCTCTGTAAATAAGAAGCAGTGTTACTGGCTGGGAGGAGAAGAGGCAACCCTGGTGTGGACATGATCCAGCAAAGGCCAGCCCTTTTCTTGATCTATGTGTGCCATTTCTACCCGCTTTCCTGAGTGTTTCACACTCGACATGTCCCTTATTTTCTGGCAATATCACTTTCTTCCTTGCTACTGAATTTTCCCTGTTAGCACAGAAACATGGTCCAACATAATAATAAACAAAATTCAATGAAATAAAAACAAAACCTGAAAAACTGCCTTGGATCCTCCGCCCCCTCAGCTGACACCCTATTTCTCTACTCTGCAATGGGCACTTCTCAAGGAGCTGTCTGTGCTGTGAATCGCCTTCTTGACCCTCACCCACTCCTGAACCCTTTCCAACTGAGCTTCTGTCAGAACTACCCTAGTCAAGTTCACCAGCGACCTCCAACTTGCCAGATCGAACTTTCAGATGGCCTGTGTTCTGTTCATAGCTGTTAGTAGCATTTAGCAGCTTCTGCTTCCACACTGGTTGCCTGGTTTGGATTGCCCCCAAAATCCTGACTCTTGTTCCTGGGAAACAAATACAATTTTTTCAGCTTTTCTGAGCAAAGCAAATATACCTCCAACCAAGTTGCAAAGATCTCACCTTTTACTCAATAACTTGTTGAAATAATTTTTCCCAAACAAATACAGTTTTCTCCTACAAAGAATTTTGGTGACAGCTGTTAGTGTCATAACATATTGCTATTGTGATATGCAAATCATACTGACAGTTAAGGACGGCATGAAGAAGTTAATTAAAAGGGGGAAAACAGAATTTGAAGTTGATTAGTCTCTTATCACTATCCCTCTCCCTCTTGCTCGACCTTTTGATTATTTTATGTTTACTGTGTTTGCCATTTGGTAGGAAATGGTAATTCATCACTCTTTAAATAAATGTTGACCTTTATTGATATTTAATTATTCTGGGTCACCTCAAGAAATTCTATAGCAAAGTCTATGTGGATTATTTAACTTGCAGAAAACAGACATCTTCACCGTATTCTCGTGTATTTTCAAGAAATATAATGTACCTCTAGTCAACTCACCTATTACATCTTTTATTCAGATATAATAGTTTTCTTCATTATAGTTCTTGTTACCTTATTTTTCAATTAAATATGGGAATATATGTAATGTTCTTTGCTCTAAAGTATTCACTCAACAAAAGGTAAGCTGTTCACAGTTGTTGTTCTAGTGCCAGCTATTTCTTTTCAGGATTACTCCTAGTTTTTAACCCCATAGTGAATTACACTCCCCCTCCAAACTTACTTTCTATGTAAGAAAAATAGTGACTTCTGTAAATTTTTACTTACTCACTCCCTTACTGAATTATGTATTTAATACTATTAACCTTTTAAAAATACTCCTAAATTTTCCAAGCAGCTTATGTGCAAACACTGTTATCCATTTTTTTCAATTTTGTTATTTTTATGTATGGCTTAGTACTTCCAGAATAACTATTAAATAATTAAAGGCTAGTATGATAATATTTTGCCTTTCTTCTACCCCTGACTGCTTTTAATGCCTCCAGTGATATCAATTATGATGTTTGCTTTAGATTTTAGGCAAAAATCTCTATACTCTAAAATATTTCTATCTGCCATATGGTACAAAAAGATTTTGAATGTAATCCAATGACATGTCTTTTGATGGTGTATTTTGAAATTTATATATTTTTTATAAACAGGTGTAGAGTGGATGTATTTAGAATTGTTCTTATATAAACCAGTTTTCATGCTTTTCACAGTCCTTAGGTCCATTAATTTTCCACTTTTTACTCAACTATATTTCATCTTTCAGTTATCTAGAGCCTATATTTAAGCACATTAAAAAGAAATATGTACCTAGTTATTTTGTTTTCTGAAAGTGAAAGCCGCTCAGTCAAGTCTGACTGTTTGTGACCCTGTGGACTTTACAGTCCTTGGAATTCTCCAGGTCAGAATACTGGAGTGGGGACCCTTTCTCTTCTCCAGGGGATCTTCCCAAACCAGGGATCAAACCCAGGTCTCCTGCATTGTAGGTAGATTCTTTACCAGCTGAGCCACAAGGGAAGCCCAAGAATACTGGATTGGGTAGCCTATCTCTAGCGGATCTTCTCAACTCAGGAATTGGCCTGGGGTCTCCTGCTCTGCAGACGGATTCTTTACCAACTGAGTTATCAAGGAAGCCAAACCCTAGAGCCCTACCATATCTGAGAATGTCAGTATATCATCTGTATGTATGAAATAAAACTTATCTGCCTGTACACATTTAAAAAAATAAATCCCCCATTCTCAGATCTATAGATTTTGGTTCACTGAAGAACTGGAAATGGCATCATAAATTTGACATGTTAAGAATACTGTTCACCTTAAATTAAAAATTGAATAATCTATTTTTGTAAACTTAAGTTTCATATGAGAATGAAATACATTCTATGTCCTTATGATAATATAGTCTGTATTGTGTGTATAATCAATAACCTAGCCCTTTAAAACTTATGTGACTTTTTTTATTTAGAGGATGTTTTGAATAAAATTCAAGACGAAGGCTTTAAAATACTGCTGCAAAGACAGATAGTATTATCAGAAGAAGAAGCAAAAACACTATGCAAAGAATATGAAAATAAAGATTATTTTGGAAATGTTATAGAAAACATGACCAGGTAAAAGAGAGTTCAGGTTGGGAACGCACAGGTTGATTTGTGTTTGAATCATTTAGCCTTCTTTTAACCCTGCTTTCTGTTCGAGTCGCCAGACCTCTCAGTTCTGTAAAGGTGTGCTGAGTCTTCTTCTTGCCAGTATTACTTCCATTTTGATTCCCTGCTCAGCTGTGTGTCTTCTGTGGTCCTCTGGGAACGTTACTAGAGCAACGCAGGTTCCCAGTGAAGCCTCTGGAGTCTGGCTGAGTTGAACTGCATAGCCAGTTTGTGCAGCAGCATCAAGTCCAAGCAGACAGCTATGACTGACGCTCAAGGGTTTTGGTAATTCTAAAGATCACTAGTCCAAGGAGATGAACGGGATGCTAGGAACCTGTCAGTTTCCTATCAGAATAAATGAAACAGCAGCCAGACCAGAAAGCCAGCAAGCGTGTACAATATAAATCAGCAGGGGCATGGGGACAATACCTGTACTGTCCCTAGACCACTCGATCAGAACCAAGGCCCTTCTTTTCCTTTCCTTTCTCTACTTCCTTTCTTTGATGAATATACTCTTGAGAGTACATCAACAGAAATTAGTTTCATACTCTTAGTAAAAAGGGCTATTTTACTATTTTCATCTAACAAATACACTTGCATTATTTATCTATAATTAGCTACAAGCCATAGTTTCATTAACTTGGTTTTTTCTTTTCTAACAGTGGTCCATCTCTAGCCCTTGTTTTAGTAAGAGAAAATGGTTTAGGATATTGGAAACAGTTAATTGGACCAAGCAGTGTTGAAGAAGCCAAAGAATATATTCCAGAGAGGTATGATTCATGTCATGGGTCCCCAGATTTTTTCATGGGAGCCATTTTGATTTCCTTTTGGATATAGAGTACAGGAACTACAGCTCTTGTCCAAAGGAGGTTCTCAGGAATGCTCCTTTTGCTGGGTAAGGAGTGGGCTATTTATGACTGAAAGCCCAGCCCAATGCCAACCTGAATATAGCCAAGGCTTTGCAAGAGAATGTTGTAAGCTGCTTCGTTTGGGGCTGAAAATAAGTGGTAGCTACCCAGCCAGAAGTCTGTATCTTGGCAGAAATACCTGCCCCATTCACTGTTTAGGAGAAATTCTTTTGAGAAGGGCATGATAGTCCTATAGGTTGTTTAATTGATACAGGAGTTTTAAGACAAGATGACTAACTTAATATGTAGTCTACAATTTGGTGGGAATATTTACAAAGTAATTTACTGATGAGTCTTAGAATTTTGTAATCAACTCAAAACCTGGTGTGTTACCTGTTACCTAGTTCAGTTCAGTCACTCAGTCATGTCTGACTCTTTGCGACCCCATGAACCACAGCATGCCAGGCCTCCATGTCCATCACCAACTCCCGGAGTTCACACAAACCCATGTTCATTGAGTCGGTGATGCCATCCAACCATCTTATCCTCTGTCGTCCCCTTCTCCTCCTGCTCTCAGTCTTTCCCAGTATCAGGGTCTTTTCTAGTGAGTCAGTTCTTCCCATCAGGTGGCCGAGTATTGAAGTTTCAGCTTCAACATCAGTCCTTTCAATGAACATACAGGACTGATCTTTAGGATGGACTGGTTGGATCTCCTTCAGTCCAAGGGACTCTCAAGAGTCTTCTCCAACACCACAGTTCAAAAGCATCAATTTTTCTGTGCTCAGCTTTCTTTATAGTCCAACTCTCACATCCATATATGACTACTGGAAAAACCATAGCCTTGACTAGACGGACCTTTGTAGGCAAAGTAATGTCTCTGCTTTTTAACATGCTGTCTAATACCTGTTACCTAGGCACTTTAAAAAATATATTTTGATCTTAGCTGCTGGGCTTAGTCTCAGCTGAGGGAAGGAGATAACATCTCATTCATCTCTGTTCTTGGCATGTAGCTGATGGAAACAAACTGACTTGTAATTCACCTAAATTCTTTGTGCTAATTTCAGAGCAGGATTGGATTCAGGGAAAGAAAAGCCCTCCTTCCAGTGAGCAAGAATAAAGATGCTTTATCAAACACAGGAAACGTTTGCATCCATGCTACCACAATAAATAACAGGACTTATGAAATATTATGTATATAAAGTTGAGGTGTTTTCTTTGGGGTATAAGATCTTGAGTTGGACCTGTCCTGAAGGAGGCATTTTGCACTCTTTTGACCCTCCTCTCTTATGTCTTTGTTCCTGTGCCAGGAAATTACTGTAAAGGATAATATGGCTTGGACACTCTTTACGTGGTATGAGCAGGGTGCCATAGAACCTCTTAATGAAATGTAGCAGAGAATGCAATACATGGCATCAGAGAGAAGAATCCTTATCAATACCTGGCCTATACATGTAGGCACACTCTTCTAGAAATTCTGGCTCCAAGTGTGGAGGCTACATACCAGCACAGAGACATTTTCTCCAGGTGAAGGCACTCAGTAACTGCCCCTCTTCTCCCCACTATTATAGTGAGAATTTAAATCGTAAGCCCTTATCATGCTGTCTAATACCTGTTACCTAGGCACTTTAAAAAATATATTTTGATCTTAGCTGCTGGGCTTAGTCTCAGCTGAGGGAAGGAGATAACATCTCATTCATCTCTGTTCATGGCATGTAGCTGATGGAAACAAACTGACTTGTAATTCACCTAAATTCTTTGTGCTAATTTCAGAGCAGGATTGGATTCAGGGAAAGAAAAGCCCTCCTTCCAGTGAGCAAGAATAAAGATGCTTTATCAAACACAGGAAACGTTTGCATCCATGCTACCACAATAAATAACAGGACTTATGAAATATTATGTATATAAAGTTGAGGTGTTTTCTCTGGGGTATAAGATCTTGAGTTGGACCTGTCCTGAAGGAGGCATTTTGCACTCTTTTGACCCTCCTCTCTTATGTCTTTGTTCCTGTGCCAGGAAATTACTGTAAAGGATAATATGGCTTGGACACTCTTTACGTGGTATGAGCAGGGTGCCATAGAACCTCTTAATGAAATGTAGTAGAGAATGCAATACATGGCATCAGAGAGAAGAATCCTTATCAATACCTGGCCTATACATGTAGGCACACTCTTCTAGAAATTCTGGCTCCAAGTGTGGAGGCTACATACCAGCACAGAGACATTTTCTCCAGGTGAAGGCACTCAGTAACTGCCCCTCTTCTCCCCACTATTATAGTGAGAATTTAAATCGTAAGCCCTTATGATCCCTAATGTTGCCACAAGTTCACAATAACTCTTAGCCATTATTTTTGACTGCCTCCTTTTCTAAGTTGCCTTAGAAATAACTCCTGCACTTGGGCATCAGATTCTTTACTCTCCATTGTTTAATCTGAAGTATGGTCACTTGCATACAAGATAAACACAGCAATCCTTCTCTCCTATCCTTACACGCACATACACACACACACAAACACACACACAGACACTTTTTCCAAATACCGTGTCTAACAGCCTAATAGAGGGCCTGCTTGTAGTTCTCTGCATTGAATGGAGTCAGTTCTGGTGATGTATCATTCATTGCGCAAATCTCCTTGACAATCACAGGCTCTTAGTCCACAAATATCTTCAAATCAGAGATGTGAGAGCAGCCAAGGGCTGAATGGGAAGGTCACGTTAGATAAGGAAATCTGAAATGATCACTGAAAAAATTAGAGAGATTTTACCAGCTGAGCCACAAGGGAAACTCAGAGATAAGAAAGGGGTCTTAAAACTTAGGACAGAAAGCCAAGTTGCCAGTGATGTCAGTCTGTTAACAGGAAGGGAGATTATTTGCTGTGGCTGGATTTTGTGGGTTGCTTGCTCAGGGCTATGTTTAAAGGGAAGAAAATTATTGAGCAATAAATATCACTTCTACTGAAATATAAATAGATAGGCAGAGGGACAGAAAGAAAAAGGTGCAACTGGAAAACACTGAGGAATAATGGTTGACTTTGGAGACATGTATTCATCTATCATACAAAAACAGACCTGGAATAGACTACCCCAGCAGGGCTTGTCCATTACCATCAATGTCCCTCTGCCTTGTTCCACGAAGCCATTTGGTATGCTCCTCTTTTACTGCTGCTTTCCTTACCCGGAGGGTTCTGCTGCCATGTCTCCTGGGTTCAGTGTTTATAATTTGGTATCTTTGGAATAGGTCAAATGCCATCTCTAGTGCTTGATATTATTTATTGATTAAAGAAGGAGAAGGAATTTATTGACAGCTTAATATGCACCATATATTTCAAACACATCATCAGATTATATCTTCAAAGACTCCTTCCAAAACAGGATTTATTATCATATTCATATTTGAGACAACTGAAGCATAGACAAGGAAAATAGTTGATCAGTATCATGTAGCTAGCAAGTGATACCACCAGAATTCTATATTCTGTTGTTTTCCACTGTACCAGGGTGTTCATTGCACCTTTGACATTTTTCAGTATCCATTATCATGATTACTGAAAATATTCAACTCCTTTCTTCCTAATGACTGCTACCTGCTTAAAGGTAATAGCATGCCCCAAGCCATTCTGCAATTACTTTCTTTTGTAGAATGCAAATATGAAGTTTTACATTGTGTTATGTTATTTTATATGTTATAACAGTTTTTGACTTGATTCTTTTTCAAAGCTTATGTGCAAATTTGCAATAGAAGGTTTGCCTATCAACCAGTTGTATGGAAGTGATTCACTAGAAGCTGCTGAAAGGGAAATACAATATTTCTTTCCTCCTCAACACACTGTGGCACTGATTAAACCTCATGTAACACAAGAACAAAGAGGTAAATATATATAGAACCGATGTATATGTTTTTCTTCAGCTTCTGTGGAATTTTGCAAAGTAAAGAGAAGTTGAAAGAATAAAGCAATGAGCACCTTCATTATCAGGCGGTAGTGCTCCAAGTTTAGGCTGTGAGAGATTTTGACCAGATTTCCTTTATTTAATCACCTTAATGGTGCCCTGCCAGTTCAGTGAGAAGAGCTCAGGTTGGCTGTCTCTTCCAATCTATAACTAGAAGTTCTGTATCCAAGAAGTTCCTTGGCATTTGCAGTGTGGACATGAAAAGATGTCTTCACTTTTGGCATAGAAACAAATTTCCTCATTTATAGACCACTAGACATTTTGGGTGGTTTCTGGAAAGATGGATCCCAAACTGAACATCTACATTAACATACTGAAGTTCTTCTGAATGTCCCTCTGGTGCCTTTTCAGTGTAGTTTAGCACAGTTTTGGTTTTTTAAAACCACTGTATGCAACTGATACTATGACCTTCCTTAGTTATTTCAATCTACTTAAAAACAGAACAGAAATGGAGGCAATCTGCAAGACTATCAAATATCTGTTTTCCCTAGAGGATATCATGAAAGTTATTAAAGAGACTGGATTTGATATATCACAGATGAAAGAAATACACCTAACTGAAGAGGAAGCAGAGAAAATTTATTTTAAAATAAAAAGAAAAGCGTTTTATAAGGATGTCTTGGGTGTTTTAGCTGAGTAAGTTTCTGATATATAAAAGTTCTTTGCATTATAAACATAGTAACTGTTATAGAAACTTTGAAAACTACAAAAAATTCATTGAAAAATTCTATCTAATCTAATTCATGAGAAAAGCACCCTGGTAATATTTGGAGTTCATGTTTATTCCAATTCCTTTTTTTTCCTTCTCTATTTTTGTTTCTTTAGGTCTTCACATAGATATAGAGGCTATCTGCTTTTAAACATCTGCTTTGCCAACATATTTAATCTTTGCCTTAGTTTCTTTATCCATAAAATGGGGATGTTAATAGGACCTACCTCATTGGTACCATTGTGAAGGCTAAATAATTGATACATTAAATGTAACTGGAGTAGCGTCTAGCATGTATCCCTAGAATTAAAAAACAGCATTCATCTAGAACAAAAAATCTGTTGAAAGGGAATTCCCTGGTGGTCCAATGATTAGGACTCTGTGCTTCCACTGCAGAGGGCATGGGTTCAGTCCCTGGTCAAGTAACAAAGACCTAGCAAGCTATGCAGCATGGTCAAAAAACCCAGAAAAACAAATCCCAACAAACCTATTGGGTGAGGGAGAAATTAAAAATTTTTTAAAAAAGCAGAAAAATCACACTGATGAGGACAAAGAACAAAGATGAGCTCTCTGGATGAAGCTGTGGCATCTGTCTTTAGCTGTGTATTCAGCCTCTACAGTTGCCAATAGTCCCAGTCTTCTGAAAGCATTCTTGTTTGCAGGGGTACATCTTTGGTCATGATTCTGACCAAGTGGAATGCTGTTTCAGACTGGAGACGATTGATGGGTCCCACAGACCCAGAGGAAGCAAGACTATTGTCCCCAGATTCTATTCGAGCCCAATTTGGAGAAAACATTTTGAAAAATGCTGTCCATGGAGCATCTAATATGGAGGAGGCAATGGAGACAATTGGTAGAATGTTTGAAGACTTTGTTCCTGAGAAGCTTGAGGAAAACTAAAGTACAGTATCTCTTGAATTATTATTATATCTCCTTATTACAGTGGCTGGACCTAGGACAAGGCTGGTCCATAAAGACCAGAGTTCTCCCCATATTCCTGAATCAACTTTATTTCCTGCCAGACACACTGCGCAGGTCTGTAGCAGCCTGGGAGCCGTGTAGATGCCAGGGACCTGAGAGACAGTAGGGCAAGAGAGACATCTAGATTTGCCAGCCTTGGTTTCAAACCTATGGGTTTGCAAGCCCTGGTCTCCAGCTGTGTCTGTGCCATCTTCTATGACTCATCTCATCAGTCTCTCTCCTTCCTCCCCTCCACTTCTTCACTCTGAGTGGTCAAAGTCTCATTCAGAAGCCTCAACTCTATCCTTTAAGTGTCGGGAAACTTGGAGCCTATTAACTACCTGTGGGTACTATATGACCATGGAATAAAATAGAATGTTAGAAAGTATAGAATAAAAGTCAACCAGTTCTATTCTTTGGCAAAGGGGTGCTTATTGGGAAGAGGCAGCTACATAAAATGTATGTGAATTGAGTCTTGCTTAGTTGTTGATTGAAAGCTTTTCCATCTTGGACAATATGGGAGATAAGAGTGTAAGACAGATAATTTCCCCCCATAAAATCTACTTTCTTTCTCTAGTTTCAAAGAGCAGGCTCACAAATGTCCAGCCATGTGGCTCTGGTTGCTGACTTGAATGTGGAGTACAGTCTCCACCTGGACAAGCCAAACTGAGAATCAGCCTCCAGAGCATAATGAAGAAGCAACGTGAAATGGAGCAACCCCTTCACACCCAACCATTCCTCAGGGAGAGATGAGCAAGCACATGGATTCCTAATATTATTGACAAGCCATGATTTCTCTAGATATAAGAAAGTTGTATTAATATATTATGCATAGAAATAAAGGTAAATTCTGGCATGGTAAAGCTCATTCCATTAGTTCAGCTCAGTTATAGACCAAAGCATGATGGTACAGCCCTTGACCACTTAATGTTGGGAAAATATGTATTGTATATCTGCTTGAACTGTAGGTTCTTAGTTAATAAAAAACTATGGGTTGTTGGTTAATAAATAAAAATTAAGGTTACCTTCAGGGAAATAAAACTATGATGAGGAGACAAAATCACAGAAACAATGTCTGATTATAACTACCATCTGTAGTTAACATTAAGCATGTCAGTGATGAGTGCCTGTGCAGCAAGTGGTGAGTAGAATTACATTCTGTTTATAGTGTCTATTAGAAATATAGTATAGATCTAATGTCAACATACCTCCCCCCCTTTTGTGATGAGGGCAACATTATGAATAATATAGGGGATTTTTAATTAGTGTATATTTCAGTGCTGAATTGATAGGTGTGTGTTTGATGGGTAGGAACTCAAGAAGGTAATGGATCAAACAGATCTTGAAAAATGGGTAGGATTTCCAAAATCAGAGGTAAAGAAGCAAGAAAGATGTTTTAGACACACACACACACACACACACACACACACACACACGGGCTTCCTTGGTGGCTCAACTGGTAAAGAATCCACCTGCAATGCAGGAGACCTGGGTTTAATCCCTGGGTTGGGAAGATACCCTGGAGAAGGAAATGGTAACCCGCTCTGGTATTCTTGCCTGGGAAATCCCATGGACAGAGGAGCCTGGTAGGCTGCAGTCCATGGACTCACAAGAGTTGGGCATGGCTTAGTGACTAAAGCACCACCCCCACTACACACATATATTCACAGTTTGCTGGTTTCTGGCTTATGCTGTCACTATATCATAACTCTAAGGGGGCTAGTATTGTGGGTATGTTTCAGACATTCAAGAATCATTTGTTTGGCTCTTGTTGGACACTGTTGCAGGGCTGTATATACACAGTGCTTGTCCTAACGGAGCTTAAGACTCTAAAGGCTGGAGATAGAAAATGAATATGTGTTCTAGGATTCTTAGAGGTAAGCACAGAGTGAGCAGATGCATATGTGTGACAGAGAGGGAAAAAGACATTGACGTTATCCAGAGAGAAGGCACTGCAATAATCAAAGTGAAAATTGAGAGCAACACAAAATAACGTGAAAATGTGAGTTAGTGATAAGTGAAATAATCAGAGAATATTTAGAAAGCTGCATCGAACCCACAAGACTTGATAATTGGATACAATTCTACCACATTACAATTGAATTGTCAAAAGCCAAAAATAAAGACTGAAAGAGTAATAAGAGAAAAGCACTTGTTATGTACATAGAATCCACAATAATAGCTGATTCTCATCAGAAATCATGGAGGCCAGAAGGCAATAGGATAACACATTTAAAGTACTGGAAGAAAAAAAAATCAACCAAGAAGCCTATACCTAGCAAAACTATCCTTCTAAGACACTCTTAGTTAAAAAACAAAAACAAGGAATTTATTACTACTAAATCTTCTCCACAAGAAATGCTAGAGAGAGTACTTCAAACTGAAATGAAAGGTCACTAGACAGTAACTCAAAGCCACATGAAGAAATAAAGAACACTGATAAAAATATAAAAGCCAGTGTTACTGTACTTTTGGTTTCCTTTTTGTCCCCCTATGGTACCAACATATAAAAGAGATGATAAAATAATGATTATGAATATATATTAATGGGCACACAGTGTACAAATATGCAGTATGTGCCAACAGTAATATAAAAGGGGAGTGACAGAAAAGTGTATACTATTAAATACTATTCCATTATATACTATTGAAATTGGAATTCTTCAGAGTAGGTTGTTATAAGTTGTGTTTTGTTTTGTTTTGCTTTTGTTATGAGTTTCAGAATGTTAATTGCAATTTCTGAGGAACCACTGAGAAGTTTTATAAACTACTAGGAAAAAGAGGGAAGCAAAATGGTGTGCTAAACATAAAAAGTCAACTAATTAAAAAGAGACAGTAATGGAAGAACTGAGGAAGAAAAGTACACAGGACATATAGAGAACAGATAATTAAATGGCAGGCATAAGTCCTTCCTAATCAGTAACTACCTTAAATGCACACGAGTGAAAGTGAAGGTATGACTTGCTCGTCATGTCCGACTCTTTGTGACCCCATGGACTGTAGCCCGCCAGGCTCCTCTGTCCACGGGATTCTCCAGGTAAGAATATTGGATTGGGTTGCCATCCTCCTTCTCCAGGGGGATCGAACATGGGTCTCCTGCACTGCAAGCAGATTCTTTACCATTTGCGCCACTAGGGAAGTAAAATGAAAGGGAGTCACTCAGTCACGTCTGACTCTTTGTGACCCCATGGACTATACAGTCCACGGAATTCCCCAGTCCAGAATACTGGAGTGGGTAGCCTTTCCCTTCTCCAGGGGATCTTCCCAACGCAGGAATCAAACCCAGGTTTCCTGCATTGCAGGCGGATTCTTTACCAGCTGAGCCACTAGGGAAACATGGAGTAAGTTCTCCCAATTTAATGCACATGGAGTAAGTTCTGCAATTTAAAGGTGGAGAATAACAGATTGGATTAAAGCATGTGATCCATTAATATGTTATCTTCAAGAGACTCACTTTCAATCCAAAATCACAAAAAGCTTGAAATTAAAAACATGGAATAGAATATTCCATGCTAATAGTAACTAAAATAAAGCTACAGTGCCTATATTATAATCAGAAAATTATATTTGACCGTAAAGAATTTTATGCAAAATACAGTAAAGGACATTAGATATTGAAAAAGATTCAGTTTATCAATAAATTACAATTATAAACACATGCACAATAACAAAAGAATTCCAAAATACATGAAGCAAACTTTGACAGAATTGAAGAGAGAAATAAGTTCCACAATAGTAGTTGGAGACTTCAATGGAACTCTTTCATAATAATAGTGGATAGAACAAGACAGAAGATCAGCAAAGAAATGGAGGACTTCAGCAATACTATAGTCCAACTAGACCTAAATGACACACTGTTATTGCCTCAGGAGTGGTCCAAGACTTCAGTAGCGTTAAAGCCAAAACTCTTAATAACCAGCAGATGGCATGCTTCACTCAGTTGTACATAGTTGTTCAAAGATTTTAAAAGCAAGACATAGGGACAGGCTATTTTTTTCAGGTTGTAGAATCAGGTTTTAAGTAGTTGGAAATCTAATAGTCAATGTCCAAAGAGATATATTCAGTTAAACTTTAGTTTATGTTGGTGTTGGTCTTGAAGGGTTTAAACTTAGTAAAGTGGTATGCAGCAGCATGAGGCAGGCATCTGGGGGCTGGGGTTGGTGGTATCTGGGAATATATTCTTCCCCAGAGGAAGAAAGGTTAGAAAAGATTGGAAAATTGTCAGGGCCCCAGCTCACTGGATCTTGAATCTTAGCTGGACTTTAGGCAGCAGATGCACGTTATTGGCCATTGTGGCTGAGGTAATCAGTGCATAAACTTGAAGCAGTGGGCTGAGATATGTAAACAAGATGAGAAGCGCATGGGGCCGTGGGTCCAAATACAGGGATTAGCTCAGAAGGCAGGCAATGGTGTGTCTATGAGGGAAGGAAGCACTTCTAACCCGACAGCCAGACAGAGCTGGGGATGAGTCTTGTCTTCATGAACTATGCAGTACAGAATAAACTCCAGCCTCTGGCACTGGATCAGTCATGCACCTTAACCCTGAGCCCAGAGTTTCCTTCATTGCCCTACTTAGCCCTTGTAGCCCACTTCCAACATAGGAGACTTGAAGCATTGTTGATTAGAGGCTAATACCTTCCAGGATCCCCTCCCTGGATCCTGTTCCTTGCAAGCAGATGCTTTGCAGAAAATGGACCAGTTCCCTAAAATGTGCTCTGCTCTATTCTGTGGCCCTCGCCCTGGAGTCTCTTGGCCTTGAGACACCAGGAGTTGATCTGCCAATGATGCTTGCCTGTACAGTGTTCGAACTTGCTCACCCCTTGGAAGTTACTCTGGGAAACCTCCAAAGCCAGTTCTTTTTTCAATGCTTTGAAGAAAGAAGAAAGTTTACTGAGCAATGGTTTATGTGATTTTCAGCTGCTAAAATATTTCAATGACATAATAAATACTTGAAATTATTAGATGACTAAATGGTTGATGAATTTTAAAAATCCATCTGTTTGATTCAACAACAGCATTTGAGAGATCCCTTGATATCATGATGAACCTTTATTCATAATACCATGTTTTGCTTAACCACAGTGTTCTGAACCTCATACTGTTATTCATGTTATTACAATTTTGTGAGATTTGGGATCAGCCCTCTGCCTATGAGTCTTCCCTCTTATCTAAATGTAGTTTCTGATCAAGTATGCTCCTTTTCCCTCTAAAATATATCACTTATGTGATTTAAATTTGCCATTAAAAATGGTTCTCATCTAGATATTACAGCTGCATGTTAGAACTATCTAGTTATAAAACTACTCTCATACAAATATTGCAACTAGATATATTAGACTTATGCCTATACTGTCTGAAGTTGTAAAGGCAAAATTACACACCATAGAGATTCTTACTGCCATTGACTTCCTTTCAAAAAAGATTTCGTTATATGCTGGTAGAAACAGACCTCTCTTAATAGAAGAGTAAATAATGTAAGATATGTAGGCTATGAAGGCAGAACTGTCCCAGGGAGACAAGGGAGTCCCTGATGGCTGGCTTGGGTCAAGGTTCCCAGTAGCCTTGACAAGCCTTCCTTGGACACTGAAGCAGCCTGGAGAGTTTCTTCCCCAACTTTCTGTCCATCTCCCTCTGTCTGAGCTCTCCCAGCCCTACTCAATTCCTGCCTCTTTTTCACAGGTGTTTCCTCTAATAGGATCCATATTTGATTGAATTCCATTTTGCTGCCTCCTTCTCTGAGTATCCAGACTAACACACATGTAATCAATAAAAGTTTTCATGTCTACCTGGCTTGCTGCTACTGCTGCTGCTAAGTCGCTTCAGTCGTGTCCGACTGTGCGACTCCATAGATGGCAGCTCACCAGGCTCCCCCGTACCTGGGACTCTCCAGGCAAGAATACTGGAGTGGGTTGCCATTTCTTTCTCCAATGCATGAAAGTGAAAAGTGAAAAGTGAAAATGAAGTCGCTCAGTCGTGCCTGACTCTTCGCGACCCCATGGACTGCAGCCTACTAGGCTCCTCCACCCATAAGATTTTCCAGGCAAGAGTAGTGGAGTGGGGTGCCATCGCCTTCTCTGCTACCTGGCTTAAATCCATACTGTGTTTCATCACCCTCTTTCTCTTTCTCTCTCTGGTAATATGTTTGTGCATGCATGCTAAGTCACTTGAGCCATGTCCAACTCAGTGTGACCCTATGGACTGTAGCCTGCCAGTCTTCTCTTTCCATGAGATTTTCCAGGCAAGACTACTACAGTGGGTTGCTATGCTCTCCTCCAGGGGATCTTCCCAACCCAGGGATGAAACCTGCATCTTGCATGTCTTCTGAATTGGCAGGTAGGTTCTTAATCACTAGTGGTACCTGGGAAGGCCTGATATGTTTACAGTATTTTCTAATTATAAAGGCAACACATGTTCACTAGACAGAGTATAAGGAAACATTTATGGCTTGTACTCTTCTGTGCCACATTTTTTTTTCTGGTTCTGAGAACTCAATAACAATAGAAAATTATTTGTGTCATGGAAATCGGTCCTCCCTTCATGCCTGGGGAGCCACATTCAGAAGTCCATTCTCACAAGTTATTGACAAAATAAACTAGTCATTCATTGCCCAGCTGCCTGGAGTGTGGAGAATGCTGTCAGTTGAGGGCTCATAGATGAAAAGAGACATCGAGTTTGCAGCTCAAATTTATGTTATAAGAAGGTGAAGACAATCTTCGTGAGGAGCTGGAAAATCACTTTAATATACCTATAGGCCAAACATTCTTCAGGATGACTGACAATAGGATCAAAAACTTTCCTGGCTGGGCACATTCCTTAGCCCAGCAGTGTCCCTTAAATGAACTTATCCCCCAGGACTAAGGATGCGCACAGATATTAGCTATCAAGCTGTTTGAGTTATTCAGTTCATACAGTTAAGAGTCAACTTAAATCTCTAATAACATGAAGGTCTAAGTGATGTTCAGCATAGAATACCTCATGGCCTTTATAAATAAGCTGGCCTGGGTGTTTTTAGTGATGTGAGAGCTAATTCAAATAAAGGGCTGAGTGAAAAAGGTAGGTTATGAAACAGTATAACCCGTATAACAAAACCTATTATAGGTTTTGTTTTTTATCACATAAATGCACAGAGGGAGACTGCAAACTGCGAGGGGAGTGACTGTCAGGAAGTGGAAATTTGGACACAGACCCATAGGGACAGACGAACAGGAACACCGTGTGACTACCAAGGCACAGACAGGAGTTATCCTGCCTCAAGCCAAGGAATGCTCAGCACTGCTGCCAACCTGCAGAAGCTAGGGAAAAGGATTTGGTGACCAAACTGATGGATGCTGAAGGAACTGGAAGTTTTCTGAAGGAAGTAGCTGCATCAAGGGGACAAGGTGGTGGAATCGAGGGACCCCGGGCTTGCCTCTTCTCAGGAGCACACCCAGACTGCAGCTACTACCAGATAATTGTCAATAACAAAGACTGGAGCCTACCCAAAATGATATTCTACATCCAAAGAGAAAAACTCAACAAGATGGCAGGAAGGGTGCACCATTATACAAGCAAACCCCAACCCCCAGGTCAGCGATTTACCTCTCATAAGTATGTAGGTGGAAAAAATATTTTAAGGGAGAAAAATTTGTGGCTCTCACACAAAACCCACTTCCACACTTGTTATATTACTCTCAGTGTGGGCTGATGTTCATTTTCAACTTTTTTTAAATAACATAAACAGTGATTATCAATTAATCAAAATAATTAATGTGCCTTATTCAGTTGTGATATACAGTATATAATTTCAGTTGAATATTCAAAGAAACTGTGTTTAAAATCATCAAGTCATTTCCAAACTCTTGTTACATCATTTTGCACTTTAAAAAAGTTTTGTAGGGAGTTTTTTTCATTTCCACCGAGAGTTCTAACTCCCCTCCCCACCCTCCAAATTCCTAGTATGCTAAGGAGGTAATCTAGGGTATCAGTGCCTTTTCATGGACTTTCCTAGATTTCTTTAGATGCTATCCTAAATACCTGTCTGGCTTTCCTTAAGGGCCAGAGTGGTTTGCTTTTTAGACAGAAACACACATGGAGTATTTTATTGATGCCTGTGTGTGGGTGTTTGTATTGGATTCCTTCGGCTCTATTGCCATGGGCTAACAGGATACGGATGAAGTTACACTTTCAGGAGGAGATGGGTGCCCGTGGCAGCACTCTCACGCTGTTTCTTCACTCTGCCCTGGCTTACCCACACACCTCACCTCTGTGTCCCAAAGCCTACAGAGGTGAATTAAAATTATCTGCTTAATCATCGTGTGTGAATGCAACATGTAACTTACCCCTACTCTGAGAAGCAGCAACAATAGTACATCTAAAGGAGATTTCACTCTTAAGCTTGCAGTGTGTTCTATATCCTTGAGTGGTGGATGGACAAGTGACTGCAACTGTCTTTTCCAAGTACAGAGCTGGTATGTGGCAAGGGTGCCACAGCAGGCTGAAGACCAGAGGCTTTGGATCCCGACCCTCCTACCTCAGGCCCAAGGCGCCCTTGGGGGCACCAGCAATCAGCAGGGAGGCTGGGCGTCAAGATACCTGGGATGTTCTGGGAAGTGAGATGAGCATCACACCCGCAGGTGTAAGATGCTTGGGGACGACTAATTGGTACCTGAATCATAGAGAAGAAACAAAGTGTTTCCAGTGCTGCTTAAAAGGGCTAGTAAGAAACATTGTGCATAAGAAACCAGAGCATCTCCACTATGGCATGGTAACCAGAAGACAAGGATCCAGACTTTGTCTGTCTGCCTTTCCCTTTTATTCATTTAGCAATACTATTGTTTTAGTTTTTAGGGTTTCTAGCTGAAAACAGAGCAGAAAGGCTTCTTTGTAAAAACAAAAACCATAAAACCAGACTGATTCTGATTTTTCATATCCTCCTTTTCTAGATTGTCCAAAAATCTCCTTTGATTACAAAAATTCTTCTGCAAACAGTAAAGAGCTTTGAAACATTCATTCCTCTTTAGAAGCATTATATTTTCAATCACATTTTGAAAAACGGCTCTCATCCTAACCACCAAATGAAATAAAACATATTGTGAAAAAAATTGGGTGTTCTGTTTGTAATATGGCATTTATTTTTCAATGCACATATCAGGTCAAATTGTAAGAACAAAAGCATCTTTGCCCTAGTGGAGCTCTCACAGAGTCTGCACACAGTTTACTCTCAATACGATAAGCTTATTTGACCAGCCTTCTTATACCTTCCATACCAAAGGACATACCTACCACTATGGTTTGTAGTGACTTAAAAAGAAAACCTGAAGCATATCATTAAGAAAAATGCAGCAAGCGTGTCTCTGAAGAGGACTGCGGTTGTTAAGGCGAGGGGTGTGTGGCCTTCTACAGGCTGTCTGGGTGATGCCTGGCCTCACTCTGAGAGGAAGTCCCCATTTCAGAAAGCAGTTAGCTCACGCTCGCTTTGGGCTTGTGCTCTTTGGAGCACTCCTAGCTTTGATGTTCTTCTTGGGGCCGGCTGGTTTGGGAGCAGGTGGCTTCCCTTTGGGCTTCGGGGCGTTACTGCGACTGGTGCGCCCTGCTGTTCGCTTCTTGTCCTGGGTTGTCCTCTGCTGTTCCTGCAGCCTCTCTTCCCACTGCTGGGAGGCAACATGTACATGTGACCATCAAATATGTCTCACCTCTTCATGCTATTAAACTAATATCCAAAATAATGTGTGTTTTCACTGTAATATACTCATCATGACATTCATGATTATCACAGCTACTCTACCCTGTGATGTTGAGCACGTATCCTGTAAACAAGTGCTTTGGAAAGCACTGGATATATATGGTGATGTCTTGACATACATTTATTTCGTTGAAACAGCCCTTCTAGGTAGACACCATTGTCATGACCGGGAAACAAGCATACTGATGTTATCTGCAGAGCCAACAAGGTCAGAGCTGGGATTCAAATTTGCCAGCCTGACTCCACAGCCTAAGGCCCTTTGTTATTGTTGTTCAGTTGCTCAGTCATGTCCACCTCTGTGACTCCATGGACTACAGCATGCCAGGTTTCTCTGTCCTTCATTATTTTCTAGAGTTTGCCCAAACTCATGCCCATTGAGTTGGTGTTACCATCCAACCATCTCATCCTCTGTCATCCCCTTCTCCTCCTGCAAAGGCCCTAATGCAGTTTTTCCCATAGGCCCTGTAATGCAACTTTCCTATACAGCCAAGCATTCTTAAAAGGCTTTTCCAAGGCTAAAAGCAGGAGTGGATCCCGCCTCACTAGGAAGCTGGGATTTCTTACCACACTTATAGGTTCACCTAACTCTCTTACATCTGAAGGAAGATGGAAGCCCCACCCACATTAGTAATCCACTCATGTGTTAGCTACCCAGAGCTGATGAGAAATGCCATTCTAGACAGTCAAGATTCCATGATAGAAAAAGAATTTACTCTTTAAATATAAAAATGTCTAAGAAAAAAAATGAAAAAGCATCTACTTGAATAGACATTGCTTTTCATTATAACACACATGCCCCTACTTTATGTTAGAGTATAAAAATTAGACCAAAGCCATAGGTCAGGCAGTAAAAATACAATGAAATGAAAAACACAGTCCCCACACTCCTAGGGCACAACTCTAGTCCTAAAATAATAAACTTACTACTGTATACTGTTATATCATGGTGATATTTTCATATTCTTAATATTGCATTGGAGTATTTGCTGCCAAAGTGTATGACCCAGTTATGAGTCTTGAAAGCTTTCTTTCCTCTCAACAATCTCAGTTTTCAAGGTGGACTTACCTTCTAGATTGATTCTTCTAATCTACTGCAGTCTTGGAAACCAGATAACCAACTCTACTAGATACTAGAATTTTCTGTTCAGTAAGACAAAGTGTGCTACTGAGAAGCTCATGAGTGTTTAGCTTAGATGCAGCAGCAGTGTTTGGGCCTGTTATTTAGAAAAGGACTCAGTAGAAGAGGTTGTGTTGGAACTACTTTCTCCATGCATGCAAGCACGCTCAGTTGCTCAGTCATGTCCAACTCTTTTGTGACCCCATGGACAGTAGCCCACCAGGTTCCTCTGTCCATGGGATTCTTCAGACAAGAATACTGGAGTGGGTTGCCATTTACTCTTTCAGGGGATCTTCCCAACCCAGGGATTGATCCCATGTCAAACTGCGGCTCCAGCACTGGCAGGCAGATTCTCTACCACTAAGCTACCTGGAAAGCCCCCCTTCTCCATAAATCAGTATTAATATACACTCTCCCCTTGCTCAAGAATTTTCATTCCTGCAAACTAAAAGAACACAGGCAGTCGCAGTATCTTTTCTGAACTGAGTAACACAAACTCTCCTGCATACATCTAAACATATTTTAAGGAAAGGATGCTTTTAAAATACAAACCAATAACCTGATTTCTTTAGTTCTGGAATGATTTCACATCTCTGGGCAGAAAATTATTCTAACTCCTCTAACGGAGTGACCAATTTTTCTATGATGTTACCATTAAATTATGGATTTGACCACAAAAGTATTACTTTTTGTATATGATTTATTTTGACAAAAGTCTTGAAATTATCTTAAATACAGGGAAAGAATCTTCTCTGTATAGTGACAGTGTGAATTTCAAAAGCAGATAGTCACACCCATTATGTCTGTATTAATACCACTGGATATTAATTCTGTTCAAGCACCTGACTGTCTGCTAAACAAATTATAATACAATAAAGAAAGCAATAAATAAATTTAATCTGGAAATGTTAAAAACCAGTAGATCAGTAATAAATGCAACCAACCACCTTTGAAATTGAAGAGAAATTTATGATATAAACTTCAAATGATAAAAGTTATTCTCTTAATTACCTATTCAAAAGACAAATACTGCTACTGTTGCTGGCTCCTATCAAAGCCTAGCTGGAGCTAGGTATGGCAACCCACTCCAGTATTCTTGCCTGGAGAATCCCCATGAACAGAGGAGCCTGGCGGGCTACAGTCCACAGGGCCACAAAGAGTCGGACACAACTGAGCCACTAAGCACAGCACATGATAGCCTCGAGATGAAAGAATGTGAAGAATTCCCAAATGCATGCATTAAAATCCATATTTATGAATTCCTAATTATACTTACTATGGATCTTTTACTGAGTTGGTCTCTCCATTTTTCAACTAAACAATTTTCAAGAAGCATCATCCTGCAAAAAGTAATTTATCTTAATAAGCAATGCTAATTATGAAAGTAAAAATTTCAAAAATACAGAAGTTCAAAAATATAAAATACAAAAAATTGTAAAAACCAAAATTCTTCAGTAACCATTAGCCCCACAAGTCCCCATTTATATTTTATTAATATTTTCTTTCAGTGTATTTATTTTACTAATATTTCATATTTTATTAGATCACACTATACATTTAGATCATACTGTATATTTTTATGTTAGAGTATAAAAATTAGACCAAAGCCATAGGTCAGGCAGTAAAAATACAATGAAATGAAAAACACAGTCCCCACACTCCTAGGGCACAACTCTAGTCCTAAAATAATAAACTTACTACTGTATACTGTTATATCATGGTGATATTTTCATATTCTTAATATTGCATTGGAGTATTTGCTGCCAAAGTGTATGACCCAGTTATGAGTCTTGAAAGCTTTCTTTCCTCTCAACAATCTCAGTTTTCAAGGTGGACTTACCTTCTAGATTGATTCTTCTAATCTACTGCAGTCTTGGAAACCAGATAACCAACTCTACTAGATACTAGAATTTTCTGTTCAGTAAGACAAAGTGTGCTACTGAGAAGCTCATGAGTGTTTAGCTTAGATGCAGCAGCAGTGTTTGGGCCTGTTATTTAGAAAAGGACTCAGTAGAAGAGGTTGTGTTGGAACTACTTTCTCCATGCATGCAAGCACGCTCAGTTGCTCAGTCATGTCCAACTCTTTTGTGACCCCATGGACAGTAGCCCACCAGGTTCCTCTGTCCATGGGATTCTTCAGACAAGAATACTGGAGTGGGTTGCCATTTACTCTTTCAGGGGATCTTCCCAACCCAGGGATTGATCCCATGTCAAACTGCGGCTCCAGCACTGGCAGGCAGATTCTCTACCACTAAGCTACCTGGAAAGCCCCCCTTCTCCATAAATCAGTATTAATATACACTCTCCCCTTGCTCAAGAATTTTCATTCCTGCAAACTAAAAGAACACAGGCAGTCGCAGTATCTTTTCTGAACTGAGTAACACAAACTCTCCTGCATACATCTAAACATATTTTAAGGAAAAGGATGCTTTTAAAATACAAACCAATAACCTGATTTCTTTAGTTCTGGAATGATTTCACATCTCTGGGCAGAAAATTATTCTAACTCCTCTAACGGAGTGACCAATTTTTCTATGATGTTACCATTAAATTATGGATTTGACCACAAAAGTATTACTTTTTGTATATGATTTATTTTGACAAAAGTCTTGAAATTATCTTAAATACAGGGAAAGAATCTTCTCTGTATAGTGACAGTGTGAATTTCAAAAGCAGATAGTCACACCCATAATGTCTGTATTAATACCACTGGATATTAATTCTGTTCAAGCACCTGACTGTCTGCTAAACAAATTATAATACAATAAAGAAAGCAATAAATAAATTTAATCTGGAAATGTTAAAAACCAGTAGATCAGTAATAAATGCAACCAACCACCTTTGAAATTGAAGAGAAATTTATGATATAAACTTCAAATGATAAAAGTTATTCTCTTAATTACCTATTCAAAAGACAAATACTGCTACTGTTGCTGGCTCCTATCAAAGCCTAGCTGGAGCTAGGTATGGCAACCCACTCCAGTATTCTTGCCTGGAGAATCCCCATGAACAGAGGAGCCTGGCGGGCTACAGTCCACAGGGCCACAAAGAGTCGGACACAACTGAGCCACTAAGCACAGCACATGATAGCCTCGAGATGAAAGAATGTGAAGAATTCCCAAATGCATGCATTAAAATCCATATTTATGAATTCCTAATTATACTTACTATGGATCTTTTACTGAGTTGGTCTCTCCATTTTTCAACTAAACAATTTTCAAGAAGCATCATCCTGCAAAAAGTAATTTATCTTAATAAGCAATGCTAATTATGAAAGTAAAAATTTCAAAAATACAGAAGTTCAAAAATATAAAATACAAAAAATTGTAAAAACCAAAATTCTTCAGTAACCATTAGCCCCACAAGTCCCCATTTATATTTTATTAATATTTTCTTTCAGTGTATTTATTTTACTATTTCATATTTTATTAGATCACACTATACATTTAGATCATACTGTATATTTCCTTTCAGCATTGTATGCATTTTCTTATATACCTGAAAAAATTTTAAAAATAACTTTCCTAACTATATAAATTATAACTATGGATATCCATAATATATTTAACTATTTCTCTATAGCTGAATCTCCCTTTTGCTTAGCTATTATCATCGGCATTGCACTGAATATCACTAGTGTGCACTGGCTAATTATTTCCTTAAGATAGATTTATGAAAGTGGAAATCTGTGGTTGAAGAGTATGTATTTTTTTTCTTAAGGTTTTCAATGCATAGTGCTAAATTATTTTCAAAATGGTTGAACTGTCATTTAATTCACCAACATTCAGACTAGGTAAGAATGGAATCTTGCTTTTATTTGGGTTGGAAAATTAAAGAGGTAAATATTTTAATGTTTATTTACTATTTGTATTTCTTTTAGAACTTTGTAGACTTCATACATGCATTTCTATATTGTAGTCAATGTTTTAAATATTTATTTAGATGTAAATTTATACTTACTTTTTATACAGTAACATCACTATCTTTTGTTATACCCATTGCAATAATTTTTTTTTTTTTTGTCTTTCTCTTTCTAAGAAAATTGTTTTTGGCTGCCTGGCACACAGGATCCTAGTTTACAGACCAAGGATTGAACCCATGCCCCCTGCAGTGGAAGTCTGCAGTCTTAACCACTGGACCTCTAGGGAAGTCCACGTCTTTCTCTTTTTATTTTTGATTTTAATATGTACAATATTGTCATCAGATATGTGCACTGACACTTTTCCTCATAGTTTCTTACATTTATGTTTACAGACCACTTTATTTTTCAGATAGTACACATTTATCTACTGAACTTTATCTTTCTTAAGATTTTAAAATATTTACTTCTTTATCCATTTGAAATTTATTGAGTACAAAGTGAAAATACATACTATTTTCCCAAGTAAAGCTATTGCAACATTTACTAAACAACAGTTTAATTTCTACTGATTTGCCACATCTCTTTCGTAACAGTTCTTGCATGCATTATAATCTGTTGTGAGATTTTCTTCTCTGCTTTATTTACCTACATGTATACTGTTGCACCACATGACTTGAACAAATGTAGCTTTATACTAACTTTGTTCATGACATAAGGCACATTTTCTCTCTTCCTTCGATTTTCAAAATCTCCTTTACATGTCCTTAACACTTTATTCTTCCAAATGATCGTTAGCATTACTTGTGAAGACATAAATCTCAATCATCCAAAAGATGTTTACTAGGATTTTGATCAGAATTACACTATCTATAATCTAACAGGGAAAATGACACAAAGGCTGTTATTTACCTCATGTATTATCTATTCACCTGTTCAGCAATCCAGCACATCCTCAGAGCTGCTTCTAGTACTGGAGCATATATAAGCATCACAGAGGAGATGAGCCCAGAAACAGTCATTCAAAGTCTTTAGAAAGATAAGATATAAGCAGTAAAACAGCTTTAAAGCCAAGAGCACAAAGAAGTGTGAAGAAGGTACTAAGAACTGATAGACTGAAGAATAAGAAAGTATTCAAGTGAAGTAGTACCCAAAAGTGGTTTTTTGGAGAAATAGAATCTTGAGCTGTATATCCAGGAGGAACAGGAAAATTATTAATGGCAGAGAATCAAAAGGAAGACTTTTAAAATAAAAATGAGTAGTTTTGCTGGAGAAACGAAGTGAAGCAAGTTATGGGGCTCTTTCTGGAATCTATGCTGAAGTGTTTGATTTTTATATTTTAAGGACTTCTTATGTTGTAAGGATATATATAAAAAGATGTTATGGAAAGATAAGCGAGGAGACACACTCCCAGCTGGAGAGATGCATACAATACATGTGTGTGAGTGTGCATACATGTTTATATAATACTCTAGTAAACAAATGTAAACTAAGTGTGGAACTGTGTTTCAAATGGCCATTGTTTCTTGATTCATAATTTATTTAAAAGGTCTTAAAAATTCAGTATTTGCTACAATAAGATTGATTTGAAAATAACTGGTTTTACTCAATTTATTTGCTTATAAGTTTCTGAAATCAGGTAAAAATTCTGAAATTGATTTTTAAAGAGACCACTGAAATACTCATGTTTTAATTTTTCCTAAATTCTATGAAGAATTAACTGATGTTTAGGATATATGATATCCCAATCAAACCATCTATTGAAACAGGTTCAGGATTGGGAACTCATGTACACTCGTGGTGGATTCATGTCAATATATGGCAAAACCAATACAGTATTGTAAAGTAGAAAAAAAAATTAAACTGACTTTTTTTTTAAAAAGCTAGTGCTTTTTTTTTTTTTTTAAAGAAAAAAACTAGGATTTCAAAGTGGGATTCATGGTTTTCCTAAGCTGTGTGCAGTTTTTTTCTGCCCCTCTGTGCCTACCGTGAGCGCCACTCGTAACACATGATGAGAACGTCTTGATGAGGCAGGATGTGTGGACACTGGCAGGAAGAATTCGTAATAAGAGGGACTTGAGTCCGAGGGATGGGTGATGAGGACTTGAAGATCTCTTTCACATCCACCACTGTCGTTACTTCATTACAGCCACTCCTCTGCACGGCTTTTATTTTTGCATGAATGACTGCAATTGAAAGATCGATTTGAGTGTTGCCGAAGCTTTGGAGAGAAATATGGACGGTGTATTCCTGCCAGCTCTGAGCCTCTCTTAAAGAATCACTCCTGTAATTATGGTCATGTCCAAGCTGCCCGAATGCAGGCAAAAGAGCCCACACAACCATATGCTAAATGTAAGGCCTCCCATATTGTCAACAGTGTCTTAAAAGTTCTGAATCGTGCTGCAAGACAGAGAAGGAAATTCACAAGCGGGCTTACTCTGGGATCTGTCTTTGAGTCAGTGACTGCTCCGCGTGGGGCTACAGGCAGAGTTTCAATGCAGAGTCCCATGGATCCTTCTCAGCCCTAAAATTCTATAACTCTATGATGCGGGTTTTTTTGGAGGGGGGCGCAGGAGGGAACATCAGGAAATTTAGTTACATAGAAGTTTGACTAAATTTTGTAGAAATAATACTATTTTGTCTTTCTACTCTGTCCTGTAATGATTTGAAGTGAGAATCATATATTCTCAGATTCAGAAGGCTCCTGAAAGTTTATGTGGTTCAATCACCCATCCGCTGCTTGAACTGTTCCAGAGAAAGTTATTACAGTCCTAACATTCTCATGCAGGAAGGAGTCTCTGAAGATGACTGTTCTCAATTCTTTAATTTCCCAGACTGCCAAAGCAGGGTCTGCGGTGGGCAGAGGTGGAACTGTTATTACAGGTGACTGGTAATGCCACCATGTCTGATCATGCTTGCAGTGCTGGCCTCTTTGGTCCCTTGCTATCACCACCTGCCATGGTGGTGGAATCAGCCTAGGATGGATCTGTCTTGGTTCCATCCTAGGAAGCTGGTTTATGAAGGAGTTAAATAATTTAAATAGAAAATAGTTTCATCATCAACGTGGTTATGAAGCAATGATGCCTCAGAGAACAGCATGACAATGAAACTCATCAGAGAACAGCATGACAGTGAAACTCAGACTGGACAACTAAGTAACTAAGGCTGGACGGTGCCAGACAAGGGGCTAAGTGGATCAGATTAAGATATCTACATATAACAGGTTTAAAAAACAGTAACAAGAAGCTCCTAGAAAAGACAGTGTTTTGCTTTTTTTTTTGGTTGGATTACCCATTTTGGCTATGTGTGGTTCTCAAATATGACAATCTAAATAAGAGGTTATTTTTTCAGACTTTTATAGCGCCATGATCTTCCTGCTTTTATGTGGGTTGTATAATACAAAGGTTCTTATGATATAAAATTTCAGTTTGAAATATGGAAAACTAAGTTACCAAATAAAACAAACATTTTAACCCAAATAGTTTCCACTATTTCAACAGAAAGAATTTAAGAAACACACAAAAACCCCATGAAATAGCCCAAAAAGATATTTTAAAGGAACACATTTTTAATTAAATTTACTTTCAAATTATGATACTAGAATTAAATTCACTGAAAACATTCAAGACAGCATGATTAACTTATTCTCTGAAGAAAGTGCCGACTGGGTCTTTCAAATAAGAGAGCATTTAACCTGTGCTAATACTTACAGCCAGAGGCCTTGTGATTAACATAGTTCCAGTCTTTTAAAAGGTGTTTTTATAAGTAAAAAGATACATGTGCACATCTTAATTCTTTGGTCTCTGGGCCTCAGGTCAAATCCACAGATCACTTACCCATCCTTTCCACAGCAGTGAAACTTTTTTTCCATCCCCTCCCACCGCTGCCCTAAGGCCCTGTGGTAAACCATGAGAGAAGTGAGGTGATGTCCCGGCTGATAGAACTTCTGGACAAATAGGACAATTAGGATCAGGATGTCACACCTGTAATCTGATTCACAGCACTGCCCTCACCCAGGTAATTTACTTAGTTTTTACTTGATTTACCCAGAAAAGCAAGATATATTCAGAGTTGTTATTGTGCCATCTAGGACCCACATGGCTGAGAGAAATCACCAACCCGCTTTTTCACTTCATGACTAGCAGACCGGGCTGCGTCATGTGCCAAGTCCCCACGCCAATGGATTCAGCAGATGATTTACCGTAACTGTAGTTTTTGCTTAGATACGTTGCCAGGGTTGGCTTCACCTTTTTGCACTTGCACCGGTCTAAAGAAGACAAAAAAAGACAGAATGTTGAAAAAAGGTTCAGAAGTCACTCTGGAGAGAAGAAAGAGATGTAGCCTTGAGGCAAACGAACTTACCTGGGCTTAGGCGTTTACAGTCAATGTCAAGAGGCCTTTCCTGTACCATCATGTCTGGAGTGATGTCTATCCACTTAACGTCTGAAAAACACACAGGGACACATGGGTGTGGTCAGTGATTTCAGCTGGAATAAGGAATCATCTGGAGACATTGACTAATATGGCAGCACACACAAACACACACAAATCCTAAATAGCAAAAATTTTATGTGATTGTCAACTACTTCTTCCATATAGACTCTCGGGGCTTAGGAAAGAAAACTTATGGCTGAGACTGCTTATCCAGAACAAACTGAAGTGAAGGCACATCCATTTAAACTGGTTCATACATACAGCTAACCTGGATTTATCCAACATTTATCCAACCTGGATAAATTACATCATCCCCTCCTAAATCTATTTTAAAATGTTGATTTTCCAAGTTGACAGTTTACACTAATCAAAATAACCAAAGTAGTCCCCAATTCCCACCTCACATTTTGCAGAAACAGTCCAGAACTACCCCCCAAAGAAGCATATCCCTGTATCATTTCTATAATTAAAGCAATAAATGAGTTTGTTTTTTTTTTTTTTCTTAAAACTGAATTAGAGAGGAGCTTAAATTTCCCCCCTTCACTTCACTTCTCCACCTCCACGTTTTGGGCAAGACTCTGAGGTATAACTTTTGAAACTACACTGAAGCAACACCATAATTTCTTTAAATGTGTAGCAACTTGAGTCAGGGATAAAAAGAGGCAAAAATATTCTTAGGTTTTATTTCAAGAAGTGGACTTAAACCTGCCTCTTCTTCCTAGAAAAGCAGCAAAAAGACTAAAGAGAAAAGAAGGAAGTGGTGGTTGAGTTGAGTTAACTAAGACGCCACAGACGCTGGCACTGGGTCAAAGACCATGAAACAGACATCACAGTTTTCCAGGGCAACTAAATTTATAAACTGTATTCCTGGTGGGAAGTGACAGCTAGTGCTGTTTTTTCAGAAAGAGCTTTCAAGAGCTAAAGTTAAGCGGAGACTCCTGGTAGGAGTGTTTTATTTATTTAATGATATATAAAAAGTGCTGAAAGCTGGTTCAGACCCGACTGTCACTGCTATTACTATTTTATTACTACAAAGAAAAAATTATCTAGTGTCACCCATCTAAGCAAAATCGCCCATTCCTCTTTATGGGGACATGGTGTTCTTTAGCTCCTGAAATTCCTATAGAGAGGCAGACTTTTCCAGAAGTCAAGTCACCAGCCCTTCCCACCTCCTCCAATTCGCCTAAGAAGAATGGGGGGCTGCCCGACCACCCACTGGCAGCTGTCGCTGTGTCTGTCGGGTTCTCACGTGGCAGTGACAGTCCAGAGTGCTTCCTCAACCCCATCCCCCCACCTCGGTCCTTTCCCGAGTCTCACCGTCAGGGAGGTCGGTGACGATGGCCTCAGGCGAGATGCACACACCCCGGTCGTAGACAGGCAGCTCGTCGCAGGCCAGGCTCTCAGGCCAGCTGTGGTTGTACATCTTCATGAGGGGCTCGCAGTCGTCACGCGCGCGCTGGCATACCGACTTGCACGGCTTAATGGGGTCGTGCAGGAACTCCAGGGTGCAGATGGGCGCGTACATGGCACAGAGGAAGAAGCGCAGCACCGCGCTGCAGTTCACGTCCACCAGCTCCTCGTACTGCTCGATGGCCAGGATGGCGTTCTCCGCGTGCTGTGGTGCAGGTGGTTGGGCATCCGCGTGATGTTCCAGGGCATGTGCCGGCACATCGGGATGCGCACCGCCTCGCAGGGCGCACCGCGCACACCCAGCGCCAGGCGCAGCCACAGGCACAGCGCGGTCAGGATGGAGAGGAGCATGGTACTGCCCTCCCGCGCCGCCACCCCGATAGACAGAATGGGCGTCCCCTAGTCTTTCTCTCTCCCTTCCCGAAGGAAGAGGTCCTTTAGGGCACAGGGGATGTGCTTTCCCCAAACTCCCGTGGGCAGCAGTGCGTTGCCTCTGGGGCCGGCCGGGGGTATCCGCAGTCCGGCGCGCGCGGCACGAGCAGCGCCAGCCTCAGCCTCCCCGGCGCGAACCCGCCCTGACAATTCCAGTCCCCGGCCCGGCAGCTCCGAGCGCAGCCAACCCCGGCCATTGCCGGACCTATTTATCCCGACACCTCCCCTGACGTGGGCTCGGAACGCTCCCTTGGCAGCTGCAGGCTCGGCGCGGGCTCCCCATCGGCCGCCCCACCCCCCAGCCCTCTCTTGCAGAAGCGGTGACATCATCTCCTCCGGGCCGCAACCCAGGGCTTGAATCCTGCATTCCCCCAAAGTCTCTCCTTTTTAGTCTGGCCAGTCCTTTTCCTTCAAACCAAGAAAAAGAGCCTCTGGCAGCCGTTTTGGACACCGGATCCAAGAAGGTGCAAGATACGATTTCAAGAGAGGGAAGGACCGTCTTTCGAATCAAAGCTGAACTTTGCGCCCTCTGCCTTTTGAGTTCAACTGTGAAGTTGGAGGGAAATGGGAACTTCTGCGGCTCTTTACCTCGTACTTGCTTTCTCCAGTAGGGGGCATGAGAAGCGCCGAGCGGTGAGACACGTGGGACCAGGAGAGTGCAGTTGGAACAGGTTGGACACATTATATAAGCAAACCGCCCCCTCCCGGCCTTGAGTTGTATAGAATTTGTTTTTGTGATTACTGTCGTGGCTAGTAGGCATTACTTTGGGCTCAGGTTTGTTTTTTTTTTCCAGAATGGCCTTTGAGCTGTACCTGCTCCAAGAAAAGAATTGACCGAAGGTGTCGTCACAGTATCTTCCAGTTTGAGAAACGTCTTCCGTCTAACATTTCTCCCTCTTTCTCCTATTCCTTGTTCCTCTTTTCAACTTGAACGAAAGCAGAAAGCCAAGACGACTTTGATATCACAATCTGAAAGATTTTTTTCCTCCTTTATGCCAAGTGATTTCCAATCCAGCTGTCTAACATCTTGATTTACTTGGAAACTGTTATTTAAATGAAGTAAGAAACTGTGTACCATGGAGATCAATGATGTATGTTTTGTTCTTTTATCTTATTTTTATTCGGAACAGGTAGTAGAACCCACAGCTGGCTCAGCTATCCCCAGAAAAAGGAGGCTTTATTGTTCCAAGTATACACTGATTTGCAAGCAGTAAGATTTTTGGTATATTTTCTTAGGGCATTAGAATATGAAAGCATGTTATCTGAATGCTAATCTTCATGGTTTAGTTGGAAATCTGAACCTAAGGCAGACATTGATTTTCTCTCCAAAGCCTAGATAACAGAATTAGTTTAGTTTTGACTCTGATTGGGACTGAGGATTACAATAGCCCAATAAAGGAAAAGCACAGCTGATGTTTACTGAGCATGTACAATGCACTTGATGTGTAAATGCATTACCTTATTTATTTTTTCTGGGTACATGAATCAAACATGGTTAGTTGAAAAGATAAATGAGACAAACACATTTCAGGATTCACCCAAGGAGTCCAGTGTTATTTATGAGAAGCCCAGAGTAATCAAATACAGCAGGGCCTATCCAGAGAGGTATCTTTTTTCTGTAGAAAACCAAGCTTCAAATGCCAGTGTGGGCTAGTGAAATACCAAGCAAACAGGATAGCCTAGATGAGATCTCAAGCTGTTTTCAGTATTAGATTCTAGTAGGTCTAAACCCTGGTTTAGTGAAAATGAGTTTCAGCCCAGGTTCCTACCAGGGAAGAAGATACAGTTTTGGGAATGAACTGGCTCCCTGCCCTTTTCCTAAGAATCAGCTGAGGAGGGCAAACTTGGGAAGGACTCACACTTCTATAGCTAGTTTGAACCTGCTGCATTAGTTTAGCTCTGCAAGTACCAAGTCACAACATTTCAGGTATTTCCTTGATGTTCTCAGATGGAATGTCCTTTAAGAAAGGGAGGGGGAAAGCTGAGAACCCTTCTCCATAAAGCTCCTTGCTCCCCTGATTAGGTCTGCTGGTACTTTGGCTTTAGGGTTCCTAGGAGAGGGTGGCAGCATTGAGGAATTTATCTGGAGAGTGTGACAACCTCCGCCACTTCTTGCCTGGCTTTCAGCACTCAGTCCATCACCCCATACTTGACACTGATTTGCCAAAATCCACGTAACTGGGGAAGTTCCGTGGTCATTGGCTTCTCTCTGGTGGCTCCTCTTCAGTCTCCTCCAGGGCCTGCTTGCCTGCCCATCTTTTCAATGTTGGGAGTTCTCTAGGGCTCCATCCTCAGCCCTCTTCTCCCTCTCTACACTCCCCACTGCTCCAGGTTGTCTCAATCTCAGCACTAGTGTCAAAAGCGCTGGATAATTCTTTTTTGGGTGAGCCATGGGAGCTGCGGTGGGGAGCGTTGTCCTGCACATTGTGGGTAATTTAGTAGTGTCTTTGGTCTCCTCCCACTAGATGCCTGGGGCGGCTTGCCCTCTATCCCATTGTAATAGTCAAAAATGTCTCTAGATATTGCCAACTGTCCCCTGGGAGACAAAATCACCATGAGTGGAAAACCACTCTTCTACTGTCCTTTCTGGGTTCAGTGACCAACTAAATGCCAATGGCTTCCAAATCCAGACCCCTAGGCCTGCTGGGCTTCCCAGATGGCCCTAGTAATAAAGAACCTGCCTGCCTGCAGGGGACATAAGAGACATGGGTTTGATCCCTGGATCAGGAAGATCTTCTGGAGTGGGAAATCACAACCACTGCAGTATTCTTGCCTGGAGAACCCCATGGACAGAGGAGCCTGGCAGGCTATAGTCCATGGGGTCGCAGAGAGTCAGACATGCCTGAAGTGACTTAGCAGGCACACATGCAAGCCTGCTGGTCTCTGGAAATGTTTATCCAATTGTCCCCTGGGTATTTCCATCTGTATATCCCACAGTCATCACAAAATCAGCCAATCCTAAACTGAATTTATCTTCTGTCACTGAGGACTGAACTTCCAGTGATCCAAACCACTCAGAGGAAGTGGTCTTCCTCCAAGTCTATCCTTTTCTCTAGTTCCCAACTATTCCATCCTCTGCACTGCTACTACCAAGGTGTTAACTCAGACAGTAGCTCTTGTCTAGATTGTGACAGCATCTTCCTCTTCTCTCTGCCTTCTGCTTTGCCCTGCCATTCTCTACACTGACCTGGGGGAGCTTCCTAAGACTTCTACCTGATGACACTCTCCCTAGCTTTACATTTATGGTTGGCTCCAAAACTTTGGAATTAATCATAAATCCTTAAAAGGATTTTCAAGGCCCTGAGTGATGCCTCATACTTGAACCCCCAAATCACACTCATTTCCTCTTGCCCCACATCTGTCTCTCATCCAAGAATGCTCTCTTCCACGTTCACCTGCTTCACTCTTCCTCATCCTTGAACAGCAGATCAGGTGAAAAGACTATATAAACTTTGAAAACAAGGTGGTTTTTTTTTTTTAAATTAACTTATTATTTTAATTTGAGGCTAATTACTTTACAATATCGTAGTGGTTTTTTGCCATACATTGACATGAATCAGCCATGGGTGTACATGTATTCCCCATCCTGAATGCCCCTCCCACCTCCCTCTCCATCCCATCCTTCAGGGTCATCCTCGTGCACCAGCCCTGAGTATCCTGTCACATGCATCGAACCTGGATTGGTCATCTGTTTCACATATGATAATATACATGTTTCAATGCTATTCTCTCAAATCATCCCACCCTCACCTTTTGTTTTCTAAATAGTTGCTTTTTATCTTGAGTCCATACTACAGATTCTAACCTTCATAGACATAAACCATAAACCCAGTTAACGTTGTTCTTAGCGACCCTAAACTTCCAGATACCAACTTGTAGGTCTGTGGTATTGTCAGGTGGTGGGTGAGGTGATGGGTCTCACTGCAGATGTGGCCACCAGGCATGTTCTTGAGTCCTCAGCCCAAGAGCAAATGCACAGTGTCTAGTCTCACAGTGTCTAGGGTCTAGACTAATCCTCGTAGTGAATAGTCCCACAGACTCTCTACTGGCTGCCAAATGGCCATAATGAATGACTGATGTCATTTCTTCAGGAAGAGACCTTTTTTTCCACTTTTAATTTGGAGTTAGCAGGTGGTACTTTTGATAAACTCAGCCATGGCCACAGGACTGGAAAAGGTCAGTTTTCATTCCCATTCCAAAGAAAGGCAATTTCAAAGAATGTTCAAACTACTTACTGTACAACTGCACTCATTTCACATGTTAGCAAGATTACACTCAAAATCTTTCAAGCTAGTTTTCAGTAGTAAGTGAACTCAGAACTTCAAGATGTACGTGCTGGATTTAGAAAAGAGAGAGGAACCAGAGATCAAATTGTATCACAGAAAAAGCAAGACAGCTCTAGAGAAACATCTACTTCTGCTTCATTGACTATGGTAAAACTTTGACTGTGTGGGTCACAACAAACTGGAAAATTCTTAAAGAGATGGAAATATCAGACCACTGTGCCTGTCTCCTGAGAAGCCTGTATGCAGATCAAGAAGCAACAGTTAGAATTGGACATGGAACAATGGACTGGTTCAAAACTGGGAAAGGAGTATGTCAAGGCTATATATTGTCATCCTGCTTATTTAACTTATATGTAGAGTACATCAATCCCAAGGAAAGGAAATGCCAAAGAATGCTCAAAGTACTGCATAAGTTGCACTCATCTCACA